>JAHVYB010000276.1:0-47422 GCA_020623695.1 Calonectria henricotiae
CCGCTGCCGGCGCGCGGGCGCGGTCGGCTTGGGTGCGCGTTCGCGTCTGCTTGTACACTACCACCACCTGCCCCCCTACCCTGCAGCGACCATCGTCGCCCCGCTGCCACTCCGCACCTCTCGCGGCCGGCGCAGCCGCGGTGGCGGGTGTCGCTGGCGCCTTTTCTTCCTCTCCCCCCCCCCCCCCCCCCCGCCAGGGGGCATTTTATTTTTTTTTTTTTTTTTTTTTTTTTTTTTTTTTTTGGTGAGTACTGTAGACTCTTCATACCCAAGGCTGAATGCTCCACCAATCAGCTAGTTTGTCTTGGGTTCTCGTTTTCACTCAGTTGGACCGACACTTCAATACCTATGCCAATGATTACTTGCTGAGCCTCTATCAAGAACCCGCAGCACCAGACAGAAGCGGTCCGGACCAATCGCCACCTGAGCTCGCATTTGTCTTCTCAGAGCTCAGTCGATTCTTTTGCAGTGGCTACTCAAACTGCTGCCAAGACCAATTCCTACAATGGCAATACTGTGGGATGGGCCTGCGCTCTGTCTAAAAAGCAGACAGCGGTAACGGCCATGTTCATCTATCAAAGGGGAATATTCTACAAAAACACTGATTTGGGTGGACTAGTTTAAAGTATTTGAACATAGCCCAACTCTGGCCTACTATATCTTTAATCACTTTTTGCGTGATGCCAAGAGGCTCTCGCTCCAGGTTACATATTACTACATACTAAGGCGTGCTAAGACAGCCACAGCTATCCGGGACACTGTTGCCTAAGTTTCCAGGACAAATGCTCTGGTTAGTACCCATAATGACTGTTCTCAGATGAAAAGACAGTTGGATGCGAGCTGTCGTAGCGGCGTTTATGACGACAAGGCCGGAAGCAGATAAACAGTTGATCAATTTGCCCCTCTGAATTGACATTCAAGGCTCAAAGCCCCCTAGAAACAGTATTCAACGTCAAGAGAGCGTGTTGAAAGCCAAATGGAAACCCGGATCCAAACCTACAAGTATCGTCGTCATCATCATAAGGGTATATATCCTGTAACCAATTCCTTCCATAAAAAATATTCTAATCTCGAGAAATGCTACCCCAAACCCTTCCTATACTATGCCTGACTCTGTCTCTAGACGCTCTCAAGCGCCTTGACAGGGCTGGCGTTCATCACGCTTATATCGTCGTCGTCGTCAAAGGACCTGCCCCTCTCTCTAGGTAAATCGGTGCTCTCAACGCCTGATACCTGGTCAGGGGCCAAAGTGCTTCCGGCCAAGGTGCTTCCATCCCTCAACTCCCAGCTCCCAACTCGTTCATGATGGAAGCCTTCCTTGGTGACAGCCACATCCTTGTCGCCGTCCCTCTTCTCAGGGCCTTTGAACCCGCCAGCAGCATTGATCTGCCCTGACTGGGGCTCCGATTCAGGCTGCTTAATACTGTCCCGTCTAAGACGAAGGCCTCCGAAAAAGTAGAGACCTCCTACAACAACGGCCACAATTGCGAGCATGACTACAGCGCCCACAACACCGGCAACCGTTGGATCCAGGGACTCTGATTGGCGATCGGAGTTGCCATCGTTGAAGATAGAGTTGGGACACCACGGCGCAGGTGTTGAGCCGCAAACGTCGCACCACTCGTACGACGAAACTCCCATGCCCTGCATCCAGCGGGTGAAGCGTGAGAGGGACATGGTGCTATTATCAGAGACGGGTCCAAAGAGTGGGTAGATGGCAAAGCCCTCGTCAGCATCCGCTGTAGCGCGGTAGTAAAACCGAACTCGAAGGTCATCAAAGGACTGGATTGTGTTCGAAGACGACGAATTATCTCCGTATACCTCAAAGATCATGGCGGCGCCAGGTTCCGGTAGAGTGGAAAAGGGGCCTTCCTGGGCAGCTTCCCGGGTGATGAGTCCCGAAATGGAAAGAAAGCTCATGATGGGCTCAAAGGTTCCAAACGAGAGAGACATCTTGTCTTCACTTTCGTCCCACCGGATGCTGTTGATGAGCTGTCGTGAAATCCTGCTCGCGAGGGTGCGCCCAGCGATTGAATAGAGGACTCGTTTGGTGTCGGCATCATCGGAAGTTGACAAGTTTAGATATGCGTTTTTATAACGCTCAATAGTAGCTGCATATACATTCATCAGAGTCAGTTTTGTGGTTGCATTAACGAGGCCGTCATGCACCGTCTCGTTGTGAATGTACAGGTAATTGACCAGTTCGTATAGTTCATAGGCATTCCAAAAGTTGGCATTGAATGAGTCAACGGTTCCTTGCAAGGGAGGCTCGCTAAAAAGCTGCTGGTAAAAGTCATGAGATGACTCGGCAAGACCTAACATGTAATTGTCTTGCGTCAGGTTGCTGTACATCTCGCTCACCCAGTTGGAGCATCTGAGGTTTCCTTGGAGGCTGGAGCATTGTTAGGCTTATGGATTACTGATTCGCTTATGGTGAATGACATACCCAGTAGACCTTGGGTCCAGGATACCATATGTACGAATATTTGCATACTGGTATCCATTAAGAGGATAATCGATAATGGTGTCGTTGTCTTGGGTATAGTCGCGAGCTATGTCAAGATCATCCGTGCTGTTGGCAGAAGCATCGGATGGAGGATACAGGCCCTGCAAAAATGCCATAGCTGAGCTCGTCACATATTCATTGTCAAGAGAAGCAATATCGAGTGCTTGATTGTCAAGCACGTCCGAAGCTATGTTCTGAAGGCGCGCCGGCTGAATGTGGTCATAATCTGAGTCGTTCACGTCTGCCAAATAGCGAGCACGGAATGCTTTTCCCTGCCGTAGCAATTGCTGTGCTCCCTCGGGGGTGAGGGTTGTGCCACTTGATGGTGTTTTCTCTCCATGATTGATGTAAGCCGCCACGGCCCAGATGATTTCTCCGTCACTGGATTGTGCCCAAGTACCCGAAATGAGGGCACAGGCAAATGCAAGGTGCTTGACGAGGGCCATTGTGACTGATTTGTTCAAGATTTGGTCACTTCAGGTGGCTTGGCTCGGGACGAACACAACACGGCGCTCTCCAGCCGTGGGAGAAGAATGAAGTGGAGGGAGGAGGAGCAATCCATAGAGGCGGCCAGGAATGGGACGGGTTACTGTTTAACTCACAGCTACGGGCGGAGGTGCTGTATTGATCGTCATTATTGGAGGCCGATTGCTATTGCATCCCACCACATGCCGCTTGCGCCGCAAAGCGTGCCAACCGCAGACGGGCGACTTGCGAGTCAAGGGTACATTGGAAATCAAGGTGATATGTATGTAAGATCTAGTAGTCGAGACCCCTGTCGCACAGCTGGCTCGCTACGCGGGTGCGCTGGGGAGCCGGAGCTGCAGCGACAAGCAGCACAAGGTATGCGGGGAAGCAGCCAAAGCGATAACACAATGGCACGATCTCGCTGTGGTGAGAATTCATCCGAGGAAGCCACACTGTGAGCAGACAAAGGAAGACAAAGCAATGCGAGCCTGGGCCAATCACGGGCGGCGGGACGGGCGTGGTGGTTGCAAACCTTATGCGGCCCTGGTGGTGATAATGGATGACAAGGTGGAGGGGTGGAGAGGTGGCTTGGCGTGGTTGATGCAGCAGAGCGGCATCTCTTTGGTTAGGCCACCAGACAAAGTCCCCGGCAGATGAGGGGGATCATCGGCTCGGGTTTCCAAAAGCTTCGGTGAGCGAAGCAAGAAGCAAGAAGCAAGAAGCAAGAAGCAAGATGCGAGGCGCAAGACGCGAGGCGCAAGACGCAAGGCGCAAGACGCAAGGCGCAAGTCGCAAGACACAAGACGCAAGACACAAGACGCACCGGCGTGATGTGATGAGTCCAGGGAGCGAGAGAGCGAGAGAGCGAGAGAGTAGCACGGCGAGCAACACGGAGAGTGGTGTCCGTCTAATCACAGAACGGCACGATATTGTACGGCATGGCCAGCTCGACCGAGTCTGTTTCAACAGGGAAGCCAAGGAAGGATTGTCACGGGTCGAGATAAAGCATCCCTCCCTTGACCAGTCACCTCGCTTTGCTTTGTTGTCGGTGGTGCATTCAGCCGACATACAGCCTTTGTAGTTGTAAAGTGGTGGTGGTGGTGGTTGGGTGGGGTCGGCCACACGTGGGATGCTTTGGACGGGAGGTGAGTATGTAATGATGCTCTCTGCTGGGTTTTTCGCAAACGATGGTGGGCGAGGGCAATGCTGAACAAGATTCCATCCTGACAACCCCTCGGGTTTTAAACTCTATTCCCACAAGCTCAGCACTTTGCGTTGCGTTGTGCTGTTCACAAGCAATTCGCCAATTTGATGAAGCATCGTGTGGCATCAACGCCAATGTACTTACTCCTCACGGTTGTCCACCGTGTGTGTGATGGGTTGCCATGTGTGACACAACTGTCCATCTTTTGGAGATGCGCACTCTCCCGCACGTTATCAATTGGCCCAGTAATACAATGCAGCCGTGATTGATCCAGCCCCCGAAATAATTTACTTGGTCAACACCACGGCCGCTTGTTGGCCCTCTGCCCGCCAACACATACGTAGTCCTACATGGCAACAATGACGCGTCACGGCTCGCCATATGCATGGCCTAAAGTATCAGCAAGCTGACTGCAATGATAGATTTAACCCCGGCTTTTGCATCCGGAATATAAACCAACAAGAGGTCACCATGCCAATATCTCGTATCCGTATCTCCATGTTATCCTGCACGCATGACTCAGCAAGACTATGATGGCCCATGCGAGATTTAGCTTGCTCTACTATATATCCCTCGATAAAATCTCGTCGGCCAGCCCACTGTGGGGACAGCCAGATGAAAGGCGGTTCCATGGTCTAACGGTTATGACTGCGGATTCTGATTCCGCCAGCGAGGGTTCGACTCCCTCTGGGACCTATCTTTTTGCCTCCTCCATCAACAGTTTTCTGGTTTCAACTGATTGGCAGACTGTGATAATATAAGGGGGGTCTACCGGACTACAAAGGAACGATCGTCTTTTTGTACAAGATACCACTGACGCCCACGCTATGCCTGACCGTGCTAACCGCAAAGCTGCGAGCCTCACACCAGCCTACACCACCCACCCCCCAACGCCTCCGGCAGCCCTCCGGGGCCCTCCCGGGGGGGCCTCGCTACGCTCGAAGATGCCCTTCCTCTTTCTCTTTTATTTATTTATTCAACTTGTTTAAATTTCCTTTGATTTTAATAAAGGGAGTAAAATTTTCCCCTCCGGCCCGCCCACAGCCCAAAATGGCAGGCCGGTGAAGGAGCGGCAAAAAGGATCAATTGCCGCTGAGAATTGTAAGGTTTTGCTTATATCACCACCACAGGCCTCCCATTAGAAGAAGCAAATCTGGAACTCACACTCACGTGTTCATCACCCTCAACAGCTTTGCTTAATGACACAGACGCATGGGGGCCTTGAGAACCACTGAGGTATAGCAGAGAATGAATTGAGTTCATCCTATGCAAAGCTCCAAGAACTATAACTTGGAACCTACTCTAAGACTAGTGAACTCTGAGGATTCTCTTTGGTGTGGGGAGCAACACAATCGGGACCAATGCTGAAAGTCTAGGACAGGCGGTTGATTTGAGATGACGCTGTGAATTCTTGATTGATCCATACCAGCAGATTTACGAGTAGCCTGAATCATCCCAATGGCATACATACACCATTCTATTGGGAAATCTACAGACAAGGGGCATTCTCAAAACTTTGAACTTATGTGACTTTTCAAATGCACTAAGCCTAACAATTCGGGTCCGTTTTAAGTCGCGAAAACATTTTGGAAGGTCAGGCAAGGAATTCCATTCACCCAAGACTGGCGGGAACTGTTGATATCACCGCGGAATCTTCTAAAGGGGAAGGCGAGAAAAAAAATACCATTTGTTAGGGGGACTCACTTGGTTGCCCGAGGAGATCCGTGACGAGCCTGTGTATATAAGACTGGAGATTTGCTTCATTACAGCGCGAACCGCACCACTAGCTAGACGCAAGGAAACACAGGTCAAGTTCTAGCCTACGTATCGAACTTGCTGAGATTGACTATGAGGCTGCAAGCTCTTATAATGATATTCAAGCCTATATGCTACGCTTGGCTCCGAAGGCAAGCTCGCTGGTAAGATCGTCGGGATTATACCATTTCGGGATATTAGAAATTATTAAAACGGTCACCTCAAACTGCCAGATAGAAAGAGAAACGTGCCAAGTTCCATGACGAGTTGGCACAGATTTAGAACTCTATTGCTGATAAGTAAGACTCCATCTTTCATGTACCCTTATGCCATGGATATTAAATGCACTCCCAAACAATGTTTTATGCAAGGTATATACATATGTTATGAAGGCATGGGTTTGCAATCTCGATGATGAGGCCTATAGCCTTATTATTAACCTCGAAGTTACTGATACTGCTATAGAGCCTACCGGTGAAGCTAAGATGGTTATCTAGGCGGCAATTGGTTGAACTATTAACCTGCTGTTTCAATATGTGGCTGTCTCGTCGTCAGTCTTATGGAAGAAGAAGAACGGCGCGATGAACCAGGTGACATGACATGGACAAGCAGGAGGGACGCAAAAAGAAGAAAGAATATGAGCCAAGGGATTCGTTTTGTAGACCATCCAGCGCATACTATGGGATGAACCGAAGTTGGGCCCCATTCACGCGGTGGTACGAACGAAAGTAGGTGACCGGATGACCCCAGGGCTAACAGGTGTCCCTGAGGGTGAGAGCCGATGTTGGATGACTCCGGGGCTATGGGTGTCCTTGAGAGTTCTTCACGTTGCACTCAAAGGAAAGATGAAGGACAGACGTGTTCAATTGGACCATTATGCATTTGGTGGCTGGACCTGTCCCACAACTGCGGCAGATGAGAGGGAACATGAGGCTCAGCCGAGTGGCACAGGGCGTTACGGATACACTGGGTGATAACTCCGCATAGCCCGCAAGGGAGCCTAGCTCAGCCCCCCCAGCCCCCCAGGCGATGGACCAACTGCTGGGGGATGAGATGGAAACCGCCTGCAGCTCATGGCCAATAAGGCGACAATTTCGCATGGGGGCATGCAGCTAGCGAAAATCAACCCTGTCGCCTTCCGGGCGGCTAATCAAGTGCCATGGGGTCAATCCCACCACCACCTCATAAATAGGGCAGACGAGGAGGCTGTCGCAAGGCATATCGTCTTTTATTGACAAAACCCGACCTGAAACCCCGACCTGAAATCTGGTCGGGTAGCTCGCGATCCCGCTTCCTGCTTCACAACAACCCCCCACGGGTAGTAGCGTATCCCACTTCGTATCCCGGTTTCTAGTTGAGACCCCCGGCACATCATGGAGACATCATCTGTCATGAAAATCGCCCCCCCAGGCACGTCTAATGACTGTTTGATCTCAAACGGCATGACTTCCTACGAATACGTTTCCGTAAGCCCCCCTCCCCTTGCCGCGGCCACTTCGAAGCTGAAGGTAACATGGGGTAGCAAAATTTCTCAAAACTCTCAAATAGCTGCTACTTGTAAGAGCCAAAGTCGACCCAACCAATGATATCCCTTCTCCCCCCATTGACCCAAGTGATCTAGAGTCTATAATGGAGACAAGCTTAAATCTAGGCAGTGGATGGAATTGCTTAAACATTTTGAGGTGCCCGAATTACTGAGCACAGAGATGTACATTGACCACAACGGATACTTTGGCTGCCGGCCTACCTACGACGAGAAGAACGGGAATAAGCTGAAGAAGTACAGTACGTTGCAGAGTTTTGTGAAAAGATTTGGGAACCGGCCTGCTAAAAGTTAGTGCCCAGGCACCTGGTTTCGATGTCTCGTCAAAAGGCTCTTGACAAAGAATGACCCGAAACCAAAATCGGGCAAGGATTACACCTGGAGTGAGATGGCCTTTTATACCCTGTGGGAAGCCCCGGGCCGCCAAATAACCCTGTGCGTGGATATCCCCGAGGATTTCGAGTTTGGACTCCGCCGGGCCTTGGAAAAGAAGCCCCTTGACCGGAGAGACCCGTTTGCAATGCACATCCCTTTGATCGACCAGATCACCATACTCAACGACGACTGTGTCTGGCGAGTCAGAGACCCAGTTCGAAAAATCGAAAAGGTGTCGTCTCCCCCCCGTGATTAATTTGACATGTGAAGACTGGGCTAAGTAATTCCAAGATACGGGAGAAGGACGGCCTGGCCATCGACTTTGAGGGGCTGCACGAGATTTCGAGGCATGCAATTCACGTCTCCGAAGTCCTTTCTGCTACAACAGAGACCTTTGAGAATATCCTAAGGCAGCAGGAGTGCGTGTTCAAACTCAAGGACATATTTAAACCCCTTGGGAGGACCTACTGCGACCAGTCTCTGGAATACCTGCGATTCCAGGTGCACGTCATCAAGAGTCTCAAACTACGCTCCAATTCAAACTACGAACGGCTCAAGAGCGAAATCACAGTGGTAATGTGCCCCTCATTCCACAAAAGAATCAATTTTTTTTTTATCCATTGGCGAAAACTAACCAGTTGTAATCTCAATTTAGGCTTACAACACCATCGCACAGCAAGACAACACGGTGATGAAGTCCATAGCACTACTGACGATGGTATTTCTGCCAGCCACCTTCATTTCTGTCCGTATACTCCTCCCTTCCCCCAATTGCACTTGTCCCCTGACCAAGCACCACAGGCCTTCTTCAGCACAACCTTTTTCGTTTTTGACGACGACGGAATATGGAAGGTATCCAGGGATATATGGATCTACTGCGTCGTAACAGTCCCGTCGACGGCGCTGTCCATATTGATTTGGCGGCTCTGGGTCAACGGCAAGCTCAAGCCCTGGCTTGGAAAGAGTAAAGGATATTTTGACCTGCACCGCGCGGGGACGATGAAGCCCAATGGGAAGGGAGATCTCGAAAAGGCAAACGCCGCTTGATGATTAAAACGAACTGGATGTGATGTATTCTTATATGTAGTTTGCGATAGAACACATGAATTGATCTATGTGCTATATAAATTTCCCTCCTAGGTTTTCGGCATTGCGCCCCGTTTCTAATACCAGCCACCTAAAACCTCGAGATCGCCATGAATGTCTATCTCGTCTCGGCTGCACTACTGGGTCGAGTTTGGGGGACTGGCCTGAGCCTGCTCAGAAAATTCGTATGGGATGGGCATGGCCCTCATGGTGTCCTTGAGAATCTTATATCGCGAAGTGTTGGCCAAGATCTTGTGCCAGTCGTCGGCTTCCACGCCCTTCACGTTCGCAGCCAAAATGTTTCCGACAGTTATATTACCGTGATTGGGATCACGGTCGAAGCCGAAGCTCTTCGCTCTATCGACGTAGGCTCGAGGAACAGTGACGCCTTGAGACAGTCGCACCTTGGTCTTGTCCGTGCTCGCGTTGTGTATAACCACGGCCCCGTAGTCGGTAGGGTGGTCGGCCTTCTCGGTCTGGATGTAGTTCTCGATGGATCCTACCAAAACAGTGCCTATACCCCATGTATTCATTCGGTTCTTGTGCTCGTCCGAGTCTAGCTGTTTCAGAGCATTGCAAATGCGATTACGGGCGCCGCAAAGTCCTGCATCATTGTAAGGTTGCTCTCCCACATCTGATTCGGCTGGGAGCGTGACAAAGTATAGCTTGTCCTGGGTAGAAGACTTGTCCTGGGCAGAAGACTTGTCCTGAGAAAGAGGCACTTCCTCGGAAAGAAGCTTGTCCAGGGAAAAAAGCTCTCGCTGGGGAAAGAGATTTTCGAATTTGCTTCGGATGGTTGCCACTTTGAACTTGTTGCCCGTGGGGATCACGACCAAGATGTTCTTGCCATCTCTTGGAAAGTGAAATCTAGGGAATGGATCCAGCGCCGGCTCGCCTTCAGGCGGCTTCACCACACTCTCGGTGCCAGAAATGGCATCGACGGTGGTTACAAGACTTTTGTCCATCTTTTGAATAACTTCTGTCACGTACGCTGTAGTGGTAGTTGCTGCAAGTTGTTGAGAGATGTTGGGTTGGGATTCGCTCATGGATTCGCTCACCCCGAGCACGACAATGGAGTCTTGGATGTTTATATATGTAGAATCGCAAGGGAGGTGGATATTTTGGAACTGATTCAGGACCCTTGAACAGTCTGCTGATATTCTGTCAAGAGTCAATGCTCCAAGACCACTGTGGAGGCCCTTTGTTTGTACGTCTTTTGTTTGCGCGTCATTCCAAAAGTGATTCACATAGTGTATTCTCGGTTTTGCGGTGAATTCCAGCTGTGATCATGTTTAACTAAGTTATCGGCTGCTCTAGATGGGTACGAGCTTACAGTGTTGTCCATGAGCCAACCCCCGTCATCGCCAGTTTCTTTGTGCAGAATCTCAACCGCGTGACCCATCTTACTCGACGTGATTGAACCACTGGCCGGTCCATTGTGGGCAGAAATAGTAGGAGTAGGTAGGCTTATGATTAGATCGCCGCTATTAAAATCTGGGCTAGATGCTCCCGAGACCAAAGCTGTCGCCACAAGGCCATGGATTTCGTCGGGGTTTGATGGTATCCCTTGGATCTCGCTCCTGGGGGGGCTGCCATTGAAGGTGCTTGGCAGTTTCACAACCAAGACTTCTGATGTTCCGACATGTGCTTGAATCATGTTGTTTTGTTCACTATTCTTACCCAGAACAAGCGAGGCTGTCGTTTGAAACAAAGACTCGACACAAGCCCAGTAAATACAGTTGGTACGTCGGTTATCACCTTGAATCGTCTGCTCAATCACTGAAGCCATTATAAGAGTCTCAGGCCCCTGGGCTTGGGGTTAAATAAAGAATTCAGTTTGCGCAGTTTAGGGTGGCCTCTGGCGAATGCAAGTATCACGTAAGCGATTCAGCCTAACTCAGTAGTGTGTATCACGGGGTGCCACGGAATTGGTGCGCATCATCGCCCGAAGAACAAAGACATGCCCTTGTCTGAAATTTAAGTACAAAAGTATAATATAATTGCGCCGTTGATGAGGTAAAATGAGAAAGAAAAATATGTTTTAATCGGCTTACCGGACACCGATGTACTGGGCATCGGTGTCCAAACAGAGGTTCTTGTACAGCCCCGGCCTGGTGCACTGTCCTTCTGCATCATGGAAGGGCAGAACAAAAAAAAAAGATACCCCGCCATCTGTTGGCCGAGTGAGCGTTCTAGACTGTCAAACATTAGACTCCAAGTCAAAGGGATCCAAACTACCAAACACGGCCCAGGGGAGTCAACAGTAGGGACGGGTCGTTTCCAAATCCAAATCTGCGATATTCTATCTGAATTGTGAAATATCGCCCTTCAACAAGCCATCTATCGGGCAAAACCCCCCCCGTTTTTCCGGCGAGCAAAGTATTACTTCCTGCGCCCCCCCCCCCCCCCAGTGGCTGAGCATAGAGGTCCCGCCGCGGGGGCGCAGCGGATTTGGAAACCTGTGCCATATTCCCGGTGGTTTGAGGCAAAATATAACAAGTTCGGGCGATTGTCTTGGCACTTCAGAATGTCACATGTACAGGCCTTTCCCCAAGATGCTGGGATGGCGCCTGGGTGCAAGGCTCCAGGGAACCCGATAAACTAAAGGGAAGTGGACCAACAAACGAGAAGAAATAAAAATAAAAAGAAGAACAAAAGGCACTCCGCCTCCTTGTGACTTCAGATTAGGCTCTCCAGAGAGAGAACACAGGACTGTTGCTTGGCGGTGGTTGGCAGTGAGCATGTCGATGGTGGAGGCAGGGCAATGAATCCAAGAGCACTTTTGGTCAGACAGTGGCGAAAAGAAACTTCATTCACTGCCCATGCACTTGCATTTGTGTATAGAATACAATGGGATTTTTATTCATCTATAGTTAAAAACAACAATTAGTGAGCTCCACCAGGCATCTCCAGGAGTGTGCCTAGGCCAGGCCGCAGATGTGGCTGGCTAGTCAGCAGGCAGATGCAATCATTTGGCTTCAAGCAACTTTGGTTGGTCTTTGCAATTCGTGGGAATTTTTGTTTGCGCGCATGCAAGTTTCGTGTTTGCCCACCAAAAAAAAAATAAAAAAAAAATGGCGTGATTCCTTGAACACAAAATGTGCTTCTCTCTGCTTATCCTTGCAGTTGTTTTACATATTCATAAGCCCGAAATATATTAATCTTGAGTGTAGTTGACGTCCTCCTGTACTATTTATTGAAACGGACATTATGTAAGGTAAAATATACAATAATAAAGATTATAACAGAGCTCTCCAAGAAAATAATGTTTCTCATAGGGTATTCCTGACATAAACATGGACCGTATTATATAGTGAGTAAGATGTAGGCGGGCAAGTGAGGTGAAACACGTGTTTGTAAGCCCAGGTACCTAAATAACTCTGCTTTGTTACAGCATCGGCTTGTCTTATTCCTCTTCTTTGCTTCATTATCCCCCTAATTGGTGCTCATCACCATCGGCTGTGTCTGTATGAGACACCGCTGATCTAGTTCCTCCGGCACTTGTTCCCTTTGAAGGTCATGCCCTTGGGGCAGCGGCAAGTGTGGCTGACGACGCCCCAGAGCATACCACTCTTTTTGCAGATACAGTTTGCCTTTTTCGAATCAAGAGTAGCTTCAGAAGTACAGTCGCAGATCTTTGACGACATGTTAAAGGCCAGGTTGGGATTCTTGCATACGCAGCTCTTTGAGTCTTTGCTGTACTTGGCCTGGGAGCCACAATCGGGGATGCAGGTTGTACCACTCAGCACCTTTCCACTGGGGCAGGCACAACTTTTTGTCTTGGTGTTGAAGACGAGGGCTTTGTTACTGCATATGCACGCCTTGGAACTCGTGCTGTAGGTGGCCTGAGAGCCACAGTCAGGAATGCAGCCGTTGCCGCTCTTTACCTGCCCCGCGGGACACTGGCACGAGTATTTGCCAGAGCTGTCCTTGGTCCAGGCTGCGCCGGTTGCAGGACATTTGCAGGACTTGCCGTCCGAGCTAAGCGATGCTTCAGTACCGCAACTGCAGCTACTGTCGGATGACTTGAAGGTTGCTCCAGGGGCCTTGCACACACAGGTGGCACCGTCTTTGTCGAGCGAAGCATTGGCGCCGCAAGTAGGGGGAGGTGTTGCACAGGCGCCGTTCTTGACGATCTGGCCCGCTGGGCAAGCGCATGAGTATTTGCCAGAACTGTCCTTGGTCCAGGTTGCTCCTGTGACGGAGCACTTGCAGGACTTGCCGTCGGTGTTTAGCGACGCACCGCTGCCGCAACTACAGGTATTGTCCGAGTTGAATGTGGCGCCGGGAGCATTGCAAACACACTTGCCGTTGCTGTCGGCGGTAGCATTGCTGCCGCAGGTAGGGGGAGGTACTGCGCAAACTCCGTTCTTGGGAACCTGGCCTGGTGGGCAAACGCACGAGTATTGTCCGGAACTGTCCTTGGTCCAAGTGGCGCCCGTAGCGGAACATTTGCAGGACTTGCCGTCGGTGTTGAGCAACGCGGAATCTCCGCAACTGCACGTCTTGTCCGAGTTCCAGGTCGCTCCGGGGGCCAGGCAAACACATCTACCGCTGCTAGTCATGGCCCCATTCTTGCCACAGTCAACCGGAGCTGTGCAAACACCGCTCTTTTCGATCTGGCCTGCTGGGCAATCGCAAGTGTATGAACCAAACTGGTTCAGGCCCCAGATGGCACCCGAGGTGGGACAAACGCAAGAGTTACCATCAGTGCTGAGTTTGACACCAGTACCACAACTGCATGTCTGATCAATGGTATTGAACTTGGCACCGGGAGCTTTACATGTGCAAGCATTGCCTATGTCTGTAGCATAGCTGCCACAGTCACGCCCAGTGGTACAGGCGCCATTCATCATGGTCTGGCCAGACGGGCACCCACATGAATATTTGCCGGAGCCGTCCTTGTTCCAGGTCGCGCCGATTGTAGAGCATTTGCAAGATTGGCCATCAGTGCTAAGCGATGCGCCATTGCCGCAAGTGCACGTCTTGTTCGAGTTCCAGGTTGCGCCAGTGGCTGCGCAGACACAGTTGTCGTTATCATCCGGGGCAGCATTGCTGCCGCAGTCGCGCGCAGTTACACAGGCGCCGTTCCTGATGTTCTGACCAGCCGGACACGCACACGCGTATTTGCCGGCGCTAATCTTGCTCCAAGAGGCACCCCTGGCAGAGCACACGCAGGAGTTGCCGTCGCTGCTGAGCGATGCGCCAACACCGCAACTGCACGTCTTGTCTGCGTTGAAGGTGGCACCGGGAGCCTTGCAAACACAAGCGGCGATGCTCGCGGAATACACTCCCGTGCGTCCGCAGTCAGCAAGAGCCACACAAGCACCGTTACTCTCAGCCGTGCCCGCCGGGCAACCACAGGCATATTTTCCAGTGCTGCTGTCGGGGTCGACGCCCCAAACGGCACCCGGCACGTTACATATGCATGACTTGTAGTCGCTAGAGAGCGTGGCAGTGGTACCGCAGCTGCATGATATAGGGCTTGGCTTGAATTGTGCACCAGTGGCCTTGCACATACAAGCGGTGGCAGTCTGGTTCCAGACTCCCACGGCTCCGCAGTTGGGTGTGTCAACGCAAGTAGTGCCGTCCTTGAGGACCTTGCCTTCCGGGCAACTGCAAGAGTACTTGTTTGTCGTCGTGTCCAGTATCCAGGCCGAGTTGACTGGGGCAGTACATTCACATGCCATGCCGTCGACACTCAGTGTTGCGCCGGTTCCGCAAGTGCAGGTCGAGTCCGCATTGGTAAACGTGGCTCCTGGAGCGTTGCACTTGCAGGTGTTTACGTCTTCCAAATCGACGTCGGCATTGGCGCCACAATCGAGGACGACACAATTACCCTCTCCGTCCGAGTCATAAAAGCCAGGAGCGCATTCTCTTCTGAAGAGGGATTCGGCAGGGGCGTAGTCTGCTTGTCGGCTTTCGAGCTCGAATCGGCTTTCCTGATGATTCGGGAATGCGTTGACAGAGGTAGCCGCGAAAAGCGCTGCCAGCACCAAAGTCTTGGCCTTCATGTTGAAGCCAGAATGCCTCGGTAGGCGTAGTAATGTGTAAAAAGAGTGGCCAAGGCTATTCTTTAAGCCTTCATTCAAAAAAGAGAGAAACGAGTGCAAATTGATGCTGGCCCAATTGCCATTGACCCCCAATATTTATTGAAATCAGACACTGAGCGGTAGGACACTGGCCATATCCCAAGCGGCGCCACGGTGCTGTCTATATAAAATGAATCGATAGTCTCAAGCCACATGGAAGCGCTCTTTCCTTACTCGGCCGTCAACTAGCCTCGTAAACGCTTCACTAACTTTTTCGGAATTAGGAAGTTCAAACTAGAGTTGGAACACACCATTGTCAAATATGAGCCGCCTGCATCCAGACTCTCGTGCCCCTTACTCTCAAGCTTATACTCAACTCAATACCTAAAATTTGTATGGTTTGTTTCTGTGGTCCGGGGGGTTGTATCCATTGGAAGACTGTGCAGATGGATTGAAAAGCGACAGTACATCTTACAGCATTTGGCAGTATTCTACCACCACGTCGGCCAAACCCAAGCCGAGCCCAGTAAGCGGCCTTGAGATCCTAATCGCAATCTCCCCTGAATCACGTAGTTTGGCAGATCCAACGTGGCGGTAAAACCAATAACCTCTCCTGTCGTTTTTGTCCGCATCGTAGCGAGCTGTTGAATCTAGACCTTTACCCCTGGCCTACACACTGTGGTAGTGGTCAGCTAATACATTTTCCGTTAGGCTCTTTAAATGGAGAAGACATTGGTGTTGAGCCGTTGAGTCCAGGTCTTTGCCCCTGGCCTCCATAGCAACGACTAGCTAATACATTTGACGTTAGCTTCCTTTGTGGAGGGGGGGCGCTGGTGTAGAGCCGTTGGAATTTGACTCCGGTCTAGTGAACCGAGTAGCCTCACCACCGAGTTCAAGAGAGCTGGATGTCTGGACCGGACTGTCGGGCCCACTGTCAGTAACATGGCACCACACATTGTCGGGCTATTCCAGGTGAGGTGAGGCTTGGTTGGGCCCGGCCCTGGACAGCCCTACGAAGGACTTTTCCTCCAACATCAGCAACAGCGGGCCCGCTAGCCGAATTTAGTACACTACATAGCCATAGCCACAGCATGGCATGGCGTATTGTAACTTTTACCTTTAAAGGGCCAAGAAAGAAAAAAGATGGGGAAAAAAACAAGTAAACGGCCAAATGACTTGCATATATCTCCATCACGCCAATCATGGGGCGTCTGTTCCGATAGCTCACGCCCCATTGGTGCTTAGAGCCGTGAAAACAAGAACCATGAACTGACCTCCGACCTGAAGCTGAAGACCGGATCCGTGCCCCTGAAATTAGTGCAAGAACGAGTCCATATGAAGATAGCCGGCCTGGAGACGGTTTTGTTTTGGGGTCTGCTAGTTTTCAATGGCTACTTTATAATCATGGGGCCTCCCACAAAGCGGAAGTACCATCGATATGATGTTCTGGGGGAATTTTTTTTTTTTTTGGTGTGGAAGTGATACTGCATAAGCTGGATGTCATCGAGAGTGGCATCTAGTGATGTAAAACAAATCACCGTGAGGCACATAGAGATAGCTACCAGATAACAACACGGCCTCGAATGACCTAAGATTATTCAATTAATTTGATCAAGAAGAAAAGAAACACCTGGCTAGGTTTAATTGATCCCTTAAATAGTGATATCCCCAAGATTCCAGTGCTGCCGGGGGGGGGGGGGCGGGGGGGGGCATCTGACCTGGCTGTTCAACAAGAGGTCAGACTTACCCTACATCATGAATTATTTATCGTAAAATAAGGTGGTAAAATGTCTACCTCGATAACACCCCAGTTTGATCCTAGACCTACGCGGACAACCTAGCGAATCCTTGCAGGAAGCCTTCATTACATTCAAAGGAATTGCTAAAGCATACGGAAATGTGAACATTATATGGCGTCCTAGGCACAAGGACATTGAAGGAAACAAGCTGGTGGAACACAAACACATCAGAGTATTATTTGCTCCTAGGTCTCAACGCCATCCCAACAACAGCCCCAGCACGCCAAGGATGCTGGCGTAATCCGTGCGCGTTAGGTGCTGTAGCTAGCGTCAAATAGTTTCAACCCCAACAAACGAGACCTGGCTCGGGCAGCCGGAACAGCTCACTAGGAGCAACAGCTACAAGAAGCCTAGAAGGAACACCCAATTGGCGAGACAAGAGATTCAATGTAGCCAATGATCCTCATAGCCAGCGATAGACTCGAGTTGGTTTCCGGTAAATCATTGCTTTTATTGTCAAGAGAAATAGAAAAAGACAAGCCTTCCCATCATAACTAATTGCTATATATACGGCCATCTATCTAGTTTTGTATATCGCTAGCTAAGAAATCCTGGCCCGTTTTATTGAGGCTGGCAACATTAAGAAATAGGGGTTTCCAAGAGGAAAACAGCCAGACAATTTAAAAAGGATGGTAAAAAAAAAAAGAGTAGGGGGTCGCGAGGAACCTAGTCGTAACAGCGCCACGGCCGAAACTTGCAGCGCCGCGCCTCGCGTTGCTCACATTCGTTTATCATGCACCATGAGAAAGATCCTCAGCGCCTGGGGCCGAAGCGCGTCCCAAGCACTTGAATCTTTCTAAAAAAAAGCGCTCTTCATTCAAAAAGTTCATGTACTCCTGGTCGCAGATTCGTGATCAAATGTCCCTCATGTCCATTAAATAAGGTAAAAAGAAACTGCAGTGAATGCGACCCAGTAGTGCCACGATGTGTAGCCCGTTGTATGGGTGGCGAGCGATTCCGTCACGTTTGCGCAGGTGTAGTCATCTGGCAAAACTCTTCTCTGCTGGAGCTCGCTGAAAGGTGTGCAGTTGAACGCCATCTCTTGGTATGGGTTGGGGGTGATTGTAAACGCCTCGAGCACCTTTGGGGTGTTGTTTCCATTCTCATGATATTCCATGAATGAGTCACTGAGAAAAGAAAAGGGTTAGTCATGGGATATTTATAAGTTGGCCGTTATTTAAGACTTACAAGAAACCGTTGGATACGTTGACACCAAGAATCTGGATTTTGGCAATGTTATTCTCTGGCCAGTACCAAATCTGCTCGCCGTCAAGGTACTCGGAGCTCAGGTTTAGGTTGTCGCAACTGGAAATCTCCAGGTCGAAATCCTCCCAGTCAAGGGCGTCCTTGGGTAGCTTGATGCTTTGCAGGGCATCGCTACTGGAAACTCTCAGGTTTGTTAGCTGGTCAAAGGGAAGCTCGAGGTTCTCCATGGAGTTGTCCGACTCCATGCTGAAGCTTCCGACGGTCAGGTTCTTGACGGAGCTGTGGCGCTGCAGCGCTGTAACGTTGCCTTTGAGGATGATGCTCCCGAGGTCCATGGAGGACGTCCGCGATGTGCCCAAAGTCACGTTGATATTGCCCGACACCCAGAGCTCCGGTACCTTGGCCCAGCCAAAGTTGATTTCCTTGACGTTGGGCAGATATCCGCTGGTAATTGTGACGCGCGCCTGGTCGGCGGAGCCATTGGCAACGATTGGGTAGCTGAAGAAGCTGTCGACCGACTTGACGGCGGCAGCCCAGAATGAGACGCTGCCATATTTGTTCCTCCCCGTGAAGCCCTGAAGCCCGTCGTGTTCGAGGGTAGTGAGGTTCGCGGCCTCAATCACAAAATATCCCAAGTGCGAGAGGTTTGTAATGTCCATGCTCTTCAGTTGGTGGAGGCGCTTGAGCGAGACGGAGCCCTCGACCCGGGCAAGGTTCGGGAACTCGAGTTTCTCCAGGCCCTGAAAGTACCAAAAGATGATGTTGCCGCCCACTCTGGTGAGCGTGGAGCTGGAGATGGAGAAGCCCGAGGGGATGTCGCAGTCCTCCCAGCCTTCCTCGCAGCCGTTGTGGGCAATGTCGCCCTCAACCTCTTGGACGCCATCGAGGTTGATTGTCTCGCCCAGGTCCTTGGCAAAGGTCAAGGAGCCGCTGATGGTGGCGCAGCCGCTGCGCACCTCGGCGGCGTCGTCGGCATCTGCAATGGTGACGTTGGTGCAGTCGATGGCACGAGCGACACCTGGAGACTGGTCAGCATGGGCGCACGGTTCGAAGCTTGATCGACAGTGCTGCCAATCACTAGTTTTTACCCACCCAGGAACAGCACCAAAAGCCACACGGCCTCACAAACGCGTCTTATTCCCGCCATGGTTCGTTGCTTGGGCTGGCGGTGGAGCAGATGCGATGCGATGCGGCGACGAGAAGGTTTGCAAAGCGCCAGATTTGTTCTCTAGGGAAAAGACAGGGTGCTGGAGCGAGAAGGATTTAAAAAATAAAAAATAAAAACATGGCGAGATTTGGCAAAATAAAAACGGGATCCGTTCTAGGGAAAATATGGCTCGCAGGTGGGAAAATTGCTATGGCAAGGATTTGCTATACCATGTAGGCGACTCCCTGGTGTGCTCCCGGATGCATGCACTGCACACGTTACCTTGCGTCAGACATTCACGAGATATTGGCGGCCCTGCATTTGCTTGGCATGCACCGCAGCACGCTACCATCTGTTCATTCTCGCCTGGTGCTTTCTTTTTCCTCGGCTGTTGAGAGCCCGAGGCCAGGGACAGGGACAGGCAAGGCCGCATCTCCTCAACTAAACGATGCCGGCAGCGCATCTCGACCGGAAATGCGGACTCCATCATCTGATGCAACCCCTGGCCAATCTCCCTGCCGTAGCCGACTGCGACCCCCCTCTACCCACCAAAAAGAAGGAGAAAAGGCGAACACTTCCATGGACGGATGTATCACGGGAACAGCGGGCATCGGAGCCCATCCCCGGCGGCGTCTTCCTGTTGTTGTTTGTGCTACCGGCCATGGCCTGTTGGGGTGACCCTACGGGGCTGGGGACCCTCTCGAATCAACTACTCCGGACTCCTTACCCAACATGGTTTCGCTTATCTTGGCCAGAGGAGCGTCGGTCCAGGGATGCTCCTGCGGGGAGGGGGGATCTGTCTCCGCGCTCTTCGTATTCAAAGGCTTCTTTTTCGCAACCTGCATGAGACCTTGCCCTGAATAGACAGGTGCAGTGTGAAGAATTCTGGTTGATCCACTCTTTGCTTGACTCGACCAGATCTGCCCCTGCGCAGCCAAAGGAACACTGGCAAGAGCATGATGAGAATTGACCCCATGCCAAGGTCAAATTGGGCACTTTGTTTATTCACTCGAGTTTGAAGAGAGGAGAACCTCACACTTTGTTCAATCTTTATTCATCAGACACCTTCGTTCATCTGCGTTATGCACCCACAACCCTATGCCTGCGAGATTTCTCGCTTCATGCATGCACCGAAGAGAAAGAGAAGAGAAGAAGAAGAAAAACAGTAGAATCATCATACTAGGATATGCTGCACCCAGTCTCTGATGACGCCTTTTTTGTGGCATTGCGATTTGTCCACGCCATCATCAATCTCAAAAATGTAAATGCATAAACACCAAAATTTGCAAGAACCCGCCGCCCTCCCATTCCTCCCAAACGCCGTCTAGAAAATCAAAACGTATCTGTACATTGCGTCCAACTTCGCATATGCTTGAATAGTGATCTTGGGTATATTGACTCGCTGGATAGTATTCCACATCAGAGGTAGGATGTGTCATGACACAGTCATTGGCGATTTTTATGCGTTCCCATCCCGTTGGGACACTTTCCGGAGGTTTTGCATCAAGCGTTCTACAAATTCCATAGATTCACCTCCAGGCACGTCTGGGAACCCATGTGGCTCAATTCTTTTGCCCTCTGTATTGCCATCCAGATCGAGATTGGCCTGCTGTTGATGTATTGTTGCCGGAGGGGGGTTCTGTATCGGAAAGGTCGAATTGGCTGACACAGGGCTATGCTCAACGACTGGCGTTGAAATAGACCCATTGGGTGCCTGAGTTTGTACAGTTGTAGTGGGAGAATGTTGCACGGCGGCCATCTGTGAAGTCATCCCTGGTAGACGCGGGATAGGGATAGGTGTGATAGATGTTTTTACAGCTCCTGCTGGAGTGTGCTTGCCAGGAGATGATGTGGTTTGTTTCTGTCCTGTTGGCGGAGCCTGGTTTGTTGCTCTTGATTCAGTCGATCCAGATAGATGGATCTGAGATGTGGCTCCACTCGCTGCTGAGACGGGTGTGCTCGGCGTTGATGTCATGGCGGCTAGGAAGTTGGCTGGCAAAGGGACTGGTGATTCTTTTATTGGCGCCTGGTTCGATTGGTTAGCATTTTGTTCAAGTCTTGTTGCTATTGGGTATGGTCCAACCTTGTAAGATTTTTGCACCTGTGCCAACGGCGGTTTTGGCTTGCTTGGGCTGGGTTGGACCTGCACAGGAGGCTGCGAAGGTTGCGCAGGTTGATGTAGAGGCCGAGGCTGCATAGTCCATTGTGTATTCATCGCAGGAGCATGTTGTTGCGGATAAGATACAACAGGGGCAGCCGGTGCAGCCGGTGCAGCAGTCGTTGTGGTGGCCGGCGTTTGTGGCGGCGCCAAGTTGTGTCGCTGAGGCTGAGTGAAGGAATTCGACGAATATGGAGAAACGTGAGCAGGAACTGATGGTTGAGCATGCGCCATTGGGGCAAGACTAGGATTAGAATTGGGATTTTGTGTTAGCTGTGCACTCGCGCCATTGTTATGGTGACCTTGTGTGGCTGTTGATATGCCAGCCCGTCGCAGCAGTTCGTGTTGATTGTTCATGAGGTGGGCTCTCAGATTCCCCTCATATCCGTTAGTGAAACCACCCCAAGGAGAGTATGGAGTACGGTATTTTCCAGAATCCCTAGTTGTAAGTCAGAAAAGCGTCTTCCTTGCCAAAGTCGTAGTAGACATACCTGTTGTAGTTCACCTGGAAAAACTGGTATTTCTGGTATATTGATGAATGAACCTGCCACGATGCTTTGGCTTGAGGTCGAGGATGTGGTCGCGCAGCCTGCTGGGCTCCTGCTGGCGAAGCAGAATGATGGACATTGACACGAGAAGGTGGGTTGGCTACAGTGGCTGGCGTTGACCACTGGTTTTGTTGCGGTCTCATAACGGCCGGAGCCTGGGCAGTTGGGGCAGCAGGAGCATATGCCAGTGCAGTGGGTGCGGGGGCAGCGGATGTCCTCGCTTGCTGCATCTGCATATACGTCTGGGGCGTCCTAACATCAAATCGTTGCGTAGAAAACATGCCCGTATTCTGGTACCCCTGGTTCGGTGCATGCGGTTGTCGATACTGTTGATGGACTTGTTGGCGAATTTGCTGATGAGCCTGCTGCTGCACTTGCTGGTGAGCCTGTTGATGAGCCTGTTGATGAGCCTTTTGATGAGCCTGTTGATGAGCCTGTTGATGAGCACGTTGATACATCTGTTGATGAGCGTGTTGTTGGTGAGCTGGTTGGGTAGAGGTTTGTGGGGTGAACCGCTGTGTGGTGAACACGCCAGCACCAGCAAGGTTGGGTTCCACAGGCTTTCTTGGTTTGTACACATATGGTTTTTCGGGGCGGGCCGAAGCCGAGCTCAGAGGCAAGCCACCGGTAGATGTATGACTGTATGAGAAAGAACCAGCAGGTATATAAGGCGGTTGCTGTTGTACGCGTGGAGGGGGTACAGGCTTTGGGGGCTTTGGGGGCTTCGGTATCGTGTCCAAGAAATTCCCCTTCGGGTTGTGGCGTGGCTTCGAAGCATCCTCGGTGTACTGGGCCCTGAGTTCTGTCGACGTCTTCCCCAGATAATACCAGATCTGATCGGGTTTTGCAAACTCCACCTTGACCTGGCTCTTATTGCTGACTTGTTCCAGTTGGAATTCTGCCCAGTTGTAGCCTTCCGCAAAAATATCGTCTTTGTGCGGAATACCATCCTGTTTGCGCTTTACGTTGAGCTCGTCCTTGGCTTTCCGGGAGGCGGGCATGGGAAGGGCATTTGCGGATGCTTTGGGGAGGCGATAGTCCGCGGGGTCTGGCAGAAGAAGCCATTTCCACTCGACTTCTACGCGATCACTATTTGGAGTCAGCTGCGGTAGCAAATAAGAGGTTGGTGGGGCGGCATACCCGCTTGGCAGGATATCCAGCAGCAATGTTTGGTCATCAGGGCGATTCTCAACCACGCAGCCGGCAAATATGTCACCTTTGAGGTATTGCAGCTGGCATATTTCGCCTTTTGTCAAGGCGGCGGCAGCTGAACGGATTCGCGAGTCTCTCTCCAAACTGTCACCATCGAACTTCCTGTCGCGTTTCGTTCGGTGGAATCGGCAACTAAATTCGAACGCCTGCTCTTTATACTCGGTACCGTCTTCGCCAAAAACTGGAACGTCTTGCTCTTCGACAAATACACCTGCTGCAGCTGCGCATGTTGCGTGATAAGCTCTCGCACATTTTTTCTGTGAACACTGGAAACAAGCCCCGCGCTTTGAGCGACAAAACATGCACTTAAGCCCGAGGCGGTCCTTGTGTATGTTAGCCGCATTGGAGACCACTTCTTTTTCGTCAACCAAATCGATATATGTCTCTGGGAGATACAAGGCGCATAGTCTGTGGGCTTTCCGACCGTCGTCAGTCGGGAGAAATTCTGAAATAGGGAATTCATTAGGACACAAGCAACAAGGCGGTTCGGCCTTGGTCTTGATGCGAAGCTTGATCTTCTTGACTTTGTTCCCTTTTTCGCCAGGGCCACGTTTTCGTTTGCCAGTAGCCTCTTTGAACTTGACTCCAAGGCCAGTCGGTGGAGTTGGTAGTCCAGAAAGCTCGTCTTCGTCTTCCTCATCCTCGGTTTCCTCATACTCTGTCTCCTCGCCTCGCATTTTGCGCTCAATTTCATAGACGTTGACCCACACACTGTCCTGTGCCTGGGCACACTCGCATTTTTTGGCAATTTTGCCCATATCAAGCCACGAGTCGAGCGCGAAGTTGACAGCCTCCGCGCAGTTGTATCCCAAGTTGTAGCCAGAGTGGTATCCATAGGGGTACGTCACGACAAATTCGCCTGGATATGAGAGACATTTGTTGACTTTAATGCCGTAGTGCGAGAGCAAATGTTGAGGCGAGATAAGAAAGGCCTTGTGTCGGAGGAATTGGTCACATGCCTTGGCGTCCTGGGGCCATATGCTCTTCATGGCAGCTTCAAATCGACGGGCGTCGGCTTGGGAGATACTGTACCACTGCTTGGGCGCGCCAAAGTGCAAATAGTTGATGCTGTACAAATCGACGTCCTCGAGATGCCAGGCAAACGTGGCTTTCCACATTCCCAAGTACAGATAGGCTGTGTTAACACCTGGGACTTTGGTACCCAGAACATCCAGCAAGTTAGGAAGCCTGTTCAAGTTCCAAAGTTCCGTTGATTCCTCAAACAAAGTTCCCATCAGGTCGGCACCGTACAAAGGAGGCGCATAAGTCAACGTCTTCCAATATACTCGTTCTAACTCCTCGCAACGCTCTGGGGTAAATTCCGAAATATCCATGCGGTAATCCCAGTCCTTGAAGGCGGCTTCGTCGATCATGGCGGATCCCTCGCGTCGGCTATGCTTGCGTCGTGCTGAAACCGATTGGGTTTTGGACTTGGCGGGACGAACAACCCCCATTCGACCAACGGTAGGCACATGGTCATCCTCAACAGGTTCGCCCAGCTCCTTCTCGATGGATTCGACGGGTTCGTGCGCTGCTTCGGTGTTTGGCTTCGGCGAGACCGGGGTCATAGGTCGGTCCTCATCTGCCTGTCCTTCTGGCGCCTCTTCGTCCTTTGTCTTGCTCGTTTGCTTACCCCTAGCGGGGCGTCCTCTCCCTCGTTTCTTGGCGGCTGGCGGGTTCACAGATTTTGCCACAGACGGTCGAGATCGAGTAGACCTAGTAACCCTCTCGGCATTGGCCCTTCGCTCTCCGCGGCGGGCAGGAGGCTGGTGTTCGCTCTGGTCGCATAGCTGTCGCCATTGGGGGAGGTTGTAAGATCGGCCGTGGAGGATATTTACCTGTCGATAAGTACCACTAGAGCCCATGATATCCTGCTTGATGGGCTCCCTGACTTTGATCCGTTTGACGAGCCCGTCCAGCGAAGGAAGTGATTCTTTCCACTCGTCGGGGGGGATGATCTTGAGGATTCCGGATTTCATGCCGTAGCTATCAACCGCCTCCATCTAGAACAGCATAGGTCAGCACAAAGAGAGGTGCTGGTCAGCAAAGAAGTGGGTGAGCGTACGAATCGTTTAAAGTCCTTGAACTGGTCCATTGTCGGCTTGAAGACGGGCACAGTGCCAGACCAGTGGTCGGGGAGAACCTCGCCGATGTCATCCTTGTCGGGCTCGCTGGTGGGCGGCACTGGCATAGGGGCATCACTTAGAATAGGCTCCTCGTCGAGATCGCTCAGCTCTGAATCGGAACCATCCGACTTGACATTATTGTTGCTGTCGGGGGGCGAGTGGAGGAAACCATTCTGCGCCTGGCCGTCGCCCTTGGCCTTGGCCTTTGTCGGTGGCAGAGACGGTTCCTGAGATGCGACGTCGACCGGGGCGCGGTAGGGCGCGGCCGTGATGGTGTCGCTGGCGGGAGGGAGTGAAGCGACGCCAGGACCGGCGGCGTCGGTCGTAGTCGACATTGAGGGCGATCACGTCGCGGTTTGCGACGGTGCCATTGAGGCCAGAGTCGCCGTAGATGGAAGGCTGGTCGCTGCGGCAGATGGTTGTAGATTAATACTGGTATGTAGGGACCTTGCGTCGGGGAGATTAGACTGGGCGGCGCTTTACGAGGACGAGGTGAAGGCAGATCAAGATAAAGATCTGGAGCGTCGCTAAGTTGTGGGCAGAGCAGACGGTTCAGGTGATGCGGAGAGAATGTTTCGCTGTAGGGGGATGGATGGCCAGTACGTGGCAGTCCCGGACGCGGTATATTTTGGGTGCTAGGCCTGCCAAAAGCTACTTGCGGGATACGCTAAGACTGCCGTGGCTTACAGGGCCTGCACACCAAAGAAACAAGGCGCTGGGGCGCTTTCCCCGGTGCGTCGCCCTAAATGGCAAAAGGGTGAGGTCGGTGGTTCGATTTCGGGCGGTTCCACTGCTACCTGGAGGGTACCGGGCGCGTCAGCGGCGGGAAGGGGGCCGGTGAGGTCTCTCAGACGTACCGCGCGGACAGAGAGTCACTTGTCAACTACGGAGTATACATGTCCCAAGCTTGCCGATCCGAAGTGCATCAAGTCCTCCAAAGTGCAGCTCTTGTTTCTCGGGCGGAATCCAAGACAAAGAATTGAATTTTGGCCCGCTAACCCGCGTGGGACGCAATGCAAAAAAACAATATCGCCTCCACCCGTGCGCCAGGACGCCCCAGAGTTTCCTCCTCGGTTATGCTTCTTGATATGTGCTGCGCCTGCTTGCCTGAGGCAAAATCTCACCCTGACTTGTGATGGCCCTACTCCGGATCTCGGAGGTGTTCGCCATGACGCAGGGATGGCCGGATTTTGGCTCATCCAGACTCAGCGAGCCCTGGTTGAGGCTGGCTGCTGGCTGCTGGCGTACCATACCATGCACGCCGATCTGATCGATAAGATATCTCTGGACCGGAGCCAACCCCGCCGTTCACCCGGCTTCTCCCAGCCACCCTATCGATCCAGATCCCGGCTGCTCTAATCAATCGCCAATATCCAGGGGCATCTGCAATTTACCCACCTAAGGTCGGCCGTGTTATGACCATCTCGTCTCCACCACACACAAAATGGCATTGTCCCGTCTCTGCATCAGTGAGGTGACGCTTCTTGCCGTGGCCCCTCCCTAGCCTTTGGGTAGAAGTCTCGCTCAGACATGACCCAGCGCTACCCACACCCTACGTCCAATGATACACCATCAGCCTTACGCCCCATCACGAAGGTCCCAGTGTAATTGCCATCACTCTACTCCGTACTCCACACAATAAGACGAAGTGGTCGGGTCTCACTATGGTCCAAAGCGGGAGAGATGTTAAACTTGAGAAAACAGAACCAGCAAGTTTTATCAGCGAGATTATGAAACCATTACTTTCCCAAGCACTCGCTGTGAGACGGCAAATCTGGGCCCGGCGTAGAACCTAGCCCACAAGCGAATCCAGTTGTGTCCATATTGGCCTTTATGCACCTTCGTCAATCATTTCTGACGGGTAAACCCATTTTTCTCCCTTCCTTTAAAGCGGACTCAAGTTGAAAACAGGCATGCACCATTCAAGGCGTTTCTTAACTTGCCAATATCCGTGTTCACAACGAATCAAAGGGAACGAAAGCTCATGGACCAAACATAATATTTTAACTCCAAACGGTGATGTCATCGTCATTCCATCTCGTTTTCCATAAACGCCGTCTGCTCATCCCACACTTCGCTTTCAACTCCAAGCACGCTAAACATAATGCATGAATAAAATGAACAGAACAAAAAAAAACAATGCTACCTCACTTCCTTGCTATCCAATTAACTGGGCTATAATAAACTTTTGCCTCAAGCTCCGAAGGATATCTTTGTATTGGTGTAAAAACAGAGTTTGGTGACCGAGGGTATGATTCGAGTTCTGAAGGCCGATGCGTCAACGAACTAATGGCCGAGTTTGGCGAGTGCGGGAACTTCCCAGCTGCCATCTCATGCTCGTTGGGTTCGTTCATCACTTGAGAATTACTGGCGGCGTTTTGTTTTCGACTTCGTTGGTAAAAAAAGAAGGCCAGAATTCCGAGCGCAATCACGGCCGCCACCGAAACCGGGACACCAACCTTGACCGCCAAGCCCACACCTTCACTCGAACCAGACCCCGACGCAGCCGTTGACTTGTCTTGCGTGCACGCCGTTGTAATTTTGTCATCGTATGTTCCGTTGCCGACCTGTGGGCTGAGCCAGAATTTTTGCTTCTGAAAGTCGACCTGCAAATAGTTTTGCGAGAGAAAAACGCCGCCCAGCACAGTGACATTCGCGCCAAGATCAGTATCTCCAGCCGTGACCGCTGCTGCGATTCGACTCGAGTTCAGCACGGCGTATTTCCCCTGGGAATTGGTGCCCCGCTCGTGGTTGATGAGTTCGTAATGAGGAATGACTGTATCATAGCCGTTGGCAAGACGAATGGACAATGTTCCCAGGAGAGAGTCGCGGTCCGCCGGGAAAACCCTCGCGTCATAGTCAGATCCGTCGAAATCAATGTGATTGCCTATCTTTTGAAACTTTGCAAACATTTCATCGGATAATATGAAGGAGTTTTGAAGCGTGTCTATACATGCTGCAAACTTGCCACCGTCTTGAGGGAGGAGGGAGTGCTCGCCGTCGTCGTTATTTAGGACAATATCCGACACAAGCACTTGGAGAGGGCAGTTGGCTGATGTTCCAGCCTCCCACATGCTAAACTCGGTCCTATTTGTCTTATTGTATCGACCTTCGTTGATCCCTCCGAATATTATTTGTCCGTCACGGGGGTAGTATTCCGAAGTAGAGCCATAGTCAAGGCCAAATACCGAGCTGGGGGCAAGGTAGTCATCGACGAGTTTGTCGAGGGTAGAGGATGCTGGCCCGAGGGCCAGAGCGCTAAGGTTGTCAGAGTCTTGGTTTGCCCACACTTCAATAGGATAGTTTTGAATGACTGCAGCGCCATCCGTAAAATTGGCGGTGTCGTACCCACGGAGCACTGTGGTACTGCCATCGTCTGGCGAAGGGTCGGTTACTCTAAGTCGGGTTAGCTAAGACGGAAGCCTCATATACAAGTGTTGTCATACATCACATCCCAATCCTCTTCATTCTGCACCTGTGAAAAAGAGCCCGAGGTGGTAGAGTAGATGCTTCCGGATGCTCCTTGGCATCCAATGAGATCAATAGTGTCGTTCGACGGACAGTCTAGGATATTTCGCACGCGGGTATTATTAAATATCGTCGAGATTCGCAAGCCTTGTGTTTGTTCTCCGAGTACAAGCTTGATGCCTCGGTTAGCTCCAATACCGTTTGGGAATGTGACATTCTGTTGAATTGGTAAGCATGATATTGCCACGGAGGTAGAGGAAACTGACTCTGATGGGCAGCACAAGAGGATCGACGGAGCAATTGTTAGCCGTAGCTAGGGGCAAGAGGGTGCTCGCTACAGCCAGTTTGGTCACAAAAGAAGGCAACATCATATCATTACAACTGGCCGCAAGGCACAGTTCTAAGCCTCTGTATCAAAAGATGGCATAACACGAGAAGGTTGGAGGAAAAGTGGACAGGAGGGTTGTTTTAGAAGAGCGGCACAACACAAGACCCAACTCTCCATGTTACCTAGTCACTGATCGTACGCATTCACCGGGTTTGTCTATCTTTCCCGTTGCCGTATCAGACGATTTTGGTTAGTATCAAACGGGCTGGCGGTCCTACCGCAGGGCTGGAAGGAATGGGAAGGGTTAAATGAGGGTATTGCAACAACATGGAGCCGACGTCAGCATGCTTTTCGACAAAAGCGGACAAGATGCCGGTAGGGCGCCATATCAACGGGATGAGTTGGCCCAAAAAAATTGGAGTTGCCAAGCGAAGGGTCCATTCCCTAATCCTTTTCGGAGCACCGAGGGCGCGCGGAGGGGAGTTCTGCTCAGCAATTGGTCTGCTGAGCAACTTGCTGGTCCGGGGTATGAAGCAAGAAATATTGGAAAGGGTTGGAGGCTTGCCTGAATGCCCCAGCCGATGCATGCTCGAAAAGGCAGACGTTGGCAAAGCAAAAGGGTTCTGTGCCATCATGAAGTTGGCTCAATTGGTTCAGTCGTCAACCATTATTCAGCTCTTTACTTTACCCAAAGGAAATTCTTTCTCTATTTGCACAGCTTTCCTCGAAAATTCTGCTTTCCCTACAAGTGCACACCAGAGGGCGGAACAGCCGGTCTCCTGCACTTGCCGCGTCTCTGAATTATACCCAGCCCGTCAAATACAACAAGGAATAGCTTCACAAGAAGGCTGCCATTGGTGGGCAATTAGAGGGATGAAATAGAGTTTGTTGGTCCCTGGAAATGGAGCCTCGACAATGCGAAACCCTGCCAATTAGCGGGATCCATGGGCGGAGCTCCAATCGGGAGGATGAAAATGCCTACAACCCGGTCTGGCCTAGAATTTTTTGCGAAGGCGAAACGTGGATATGCAAGGTATGTACTCCGTACTGTTCGATTTTCCCGTCCACGACCGTCTATCATACGAGAAAATACATTCTCGCCTCCTTGGCGATGTTCCATGTAAATGAGCGCATGTACGAATTCGGCTACTTGGGATGAGCCTGTATTTCCTCAACTATAGTTAGGACAAAGGCCACACCAACGGAGTTTTTTTGAGCCCAGCCGGATTGTGAGTGAGGGAATGGGCAGGTTTTGATGGCTATATTTGGGTTGTATCATTTTCAACATGTTCTTTAAACTGCCTTTCCCGCTCAATGCCAACACTACCTAGCCATGGATGACTCACACGGTTGCGTCTATTCGAGCTATTTGGAATGTTACAGTTGGACAAGTGCAGGCGGAGAGAACAGAAGCGAACCAAAAGCTTGTCACAAAAACGATTCAATGTAGGAATTTATCAATCAGTGATAACCTAGACAATCGGTTGTGAGTGTGATATTTTCCGATCTTATTTCATTGGGAATTGACTCTCGAGGCCATAGATTGATTGATGCTAGTGTGTGATCACGAATTCGGGTCAAAATGACGCAGCAACTTGTACAGATATCACGCCAGCATAATTTTAGAGTGATTTTCAGAGATGTCGATTCAAGTACGGTCCCACGCCATCTCTGCCCACCTAATAAGCCTCTTTTGAACACGACTCTCGCCGCCTAACCCCGCCGTCGCTTCGTGGATCGACGTTCCAGATTTTCCTTGATTGCAAGGCTACCTCGATGTCGGGGGAGCCTTAGTTCTGCATACGGAAACATCTCAGACCCGGGGAGCGGTCGGTCATAATGCCACAACGGCGGTCGTCTACGGTGACAAACAGCCAGACCTCAGTCTCGGGTGGTTGGGGTTGGAAGTGGTCAGAAAAGCAAACGCTTCAGTTATTGAGTTTGCATCATGAAGCACGAGTCAACTGCCAGCTGCGACCTAAGAAGCATTCAGCACCCAAGGAGCTAGTCTAATCATTCATTGAAACATACCAGACTAAATGGCCTGAACGTGCGTCGAAACTAGGTACCTTTGAGTCGAAATGGCAGGCTATCCGGGATTTCTGGAGGGTATTCCAAGAGATGAATACCTCTAGAACAGGGTATAACCAACGGACAGGCAGGCTGTTGATGAGTGCCGATAACCAGCGCAGCTGGCTTGCCAAATATCCCATAGTTGCAAAGATTGTTCTTAAACACGGCTTGGCCATCGGCGATGGCATTACTCTTGAAACATGGGAGGAGACATTCTCCGACGAGCTTCCGGCGAGCAGGGTGATCACAGAAGCAGATGACGATGCTGCATTCAGGAGTGATTTTCAGGCCCGCAGCTCACAAGCTGACCCTTTTGACGTGGTTAGCGATGACGAAGAAGAAGAAAAAAAAACGTACGATGATGAGGAGCTATAAAATAGCATCCAATTTGCTGGTTCAGTGCTATATGAATTGTCTGATGAGGATGAGGTTCGTGAAACACCTGGCCCAGGATCAACAACTCCATCTCAACGAGGAAGAAAGCGCGGCCGAGCCAGCCAAATACCGGCAAATTCTGTGCCAAGACCACTAATAAGAAGAAAACGCAATAAGCCGGTGACTATTGGTGGTGTAGTTTAGTGAGAGGCGCTTTACCAGAAGCGCTGCGGTACAGGCCTACAATACGGTGAAAAGGCTTGCGTTGCTGGACCCTCTGTAGCCTGGCCGGATTCTATCTGTGATACTTGAGTAGCACTTGCCGCTGCTTCATCCTTATGCTTGCTACGCAGTGCTCGGACAGCTTGAGCATGCTGAGAGATAAGCAAGAAATGGAGGAATTTCTTGTAGCCAACCCTCGAGAAGCAGGCAACTTCGTGAAGGCTCGGCTGAATTCGACATACCATGCCCTGCAAAAAGGAAGACCTTACACATCTGTTAAATGTTTGAGAACATCGTCCCTGCGCGGCGTGGGTATACCGGGTTTTAGTTGGAGCGACGGGCAGATATCTTTAACTATATCTACTTCACCATCGGCAAATCCAAGAATTCCGTTTCCTGTTGTTTCGCGCATAGCGACTAAAAGAGCAGAGTCTGCCCCAAGCTCAGCGGAGTTTCTAAAACGATGTCGTCGCCCATAGATCAATGCCTTGACAGATGATGCATAAGACGACATGGCTCTGTCTAGAACTGTATTAGTAGATCCTGAAGTATCAGTATGGTATCCTGCTGCGTGAAGTAGCAGCTGGCTAAGTATGCCTGTAGGAATCCACCATACCCGAGGCCAATGATCCTCGGAAGAAAACCAAGAGCCTCGAGACATGGGCAACAGATTACATCCCAGAGCCACTCTAGTAGTGATTTCATATGAGAAGGGGTTGTGAGAAGACGAGATAATCGTACATCCTGGATCCGTTTATAGATTTCCATCATTTTTAGATCATGTAGTACCAAGGTTCTGATCTGATCATGCTCAACAAGGAACACATCGCAGCGAGAGGAGCTAGAGTTTATAATGATGATAGAGTCTGGATTTGCCGCGGCCATCAACTATAGTGGGGTTCTCCAAACTAAGCACAAACATCCTTCCACTCTCAGTGTTGGGACATGTCTGATACAGTTTATTATTTCTGATTCATAACTGTATCAAGGTTTGATTGTACAAGTTATTAATGTTGATTTTTCTTTTGGTCAAGTGAATAAGAGAGGCCAACCAAAGTTGTTTAAATGCCAATCGACAGCCACCCTTGTGGTCTAGGTTAGGGAAGCTCCTGGGGGTGCCTGGTTGAACGCAATTCAGGACTTGGCTTCATAAAATCGCGATTTATTATTAATTCTACATATCTAGTAGCTCAAGTATTCTCCCTTTTAGCTACTGGCTGCTAGTATCAATGAGTGCCGGTCTTAGAATAATTGTTAAAACACACAGCCTAGTAATGCTAACTCTAGTCCCCCCTGGATCCTCAACAGCCTCGTATATCCGATTAATTAACCATTCCAATTTTTTCTGGCGCATTGCTCATGTACGAATATAAGTTCTCAATAGCATCGTCGCACATCTTGGTGATATCACTTATCATTACCCCATGTCTATATAGACTTTCCCACCCAGAAGCACTCTATCTGTGTCTCTTCGGCATGAGTTTCCGTAATTTCTGTATTGATGTACGTTTAAATATCTTGGGCTTTGAAGCTCATTGGCGCGAGCATTCAGTGACTCAACGCAGCAAGTGGCGGCCGACGAGTCCCGTGCCGGCTGTCACACAAACCAATTTCGCACTGGGTGTCAACACTCAACTTTCATATTTCACTCCCGCACTTTAAACCGACCTTACAATTGACACCTTGCATCATGGGCGACGATTCTTCAACGTGGGTCGGCGATGAAGCAGGCTCTAGCAGCCAGACGACCCCAATATTCAGCATCGAAGAAACGGGAGCTTGGGGTCAAGATGACCAGATCCAAGCCCAGTACCCAAACCCAAACTTCCCGCGGGGTCCTTATGTTCGGGGAACTATTTTGGGAACTGGCGGGTGGTGCGCCGTGTACAAAGTGCGAAGGGTTCGCGATGGAGTCGTGGCTGCGGGCAAAGCATCAGGAGACGCCAGAGCCCGAAAAAAGCTACGAGAAGAAGCACACCTTCTCAAATCTCTGAACCATGTGAGTATTGCCCTCCTAATGTCTCACTAAAACTCTGGCCAAAGGAACCCACCTCTAACTAAGTGTCCGCAGAGTCATATTCTCAACTATGTCGATTTCTACGCCGATGATTCTGCGGCGTTGCTCGTCACGGAGCTATGTGCTGGTGGCACATTGCAAACAAAAATAAACAACTCGCCCGAGGGCATTGGGCGGAGGGAAACGCTTCTGGCTATCCTGCAATGCTCACAGGCACTCCAATATGTTCACAACCGAAATTACTTCCACTCCGACGTCAAGCCGCGCAATATCCTCATCCGGACCTGGAATCCTGTCAACATTGTGCTGGCTGATTGGGCGGACATGAAGCCGAGAGCATATTTTGGAAAGGCTGCGGGCACAATGGCATTCTGGTCGCCAGATGTTGTCAACAGCGGGCTAAGCATGGGGGCGAGCGATGACATGTGGGCACTTGGCATATCGGTGCTGGGTATGATTGCCCAGTTGCCTAGGTTGGATGCGCAGAAGCACATCCGCGAGCACCAAAAAGCATGCTCCAGTCATGCGCAGAAGCTGTTGGAATTGAATCCAGACGACAAGGTGATTCGCATGTTGATTCGCATGTTGACTGAGAAGCTGGAGTTCAGAGCTACGTCATCACAATGTGTAGACCAAGCGGCTGCTGTGCTTGAAGAACTCAAGGAAGAAAATATGGATAATGCATTGGCCATAGTAACACCGCCAGATTTCCAGGGCGTCTCGTTCTGGTGATGGGAGGAAGTCCCAGGAACAAGTAGAGCGAAATGGGGCAAGATGATGAACAATTGAGAAACATTGGGCTTGCGGTCTCTGATTTATTTCTGAATACTATTCGCATTAGTTTGTGGTTTCTTATTTGTAACTAGAGTCGTTGAAGGCCAAGCCTTGGTACAGGACTGAGCCGTTTTGGGCCGCTGCCCTGGTTAGATAATAATATGGTGGGGGTTCATCAATGCCGGGGTAAAATGCATCAACCTTATTTGCCCCGACCTCCGGAGTCGGCTCCGCGAGAGGATATCATCGGCGCCGAGTGGGAGACGGAGCCAGATCCCGTGAATGATGGTGATATTGGGATGAGAGCGCTCTCCCACTCGCAATGAGACCTTTGGCTTGTTCTTTCGGAGCGACGGTGGGGGTGTCGAACCAATCCTCGAGGAATTGAAAGTCGACGAGATCATTGGGCACAATGACGTGATAGCGCTGTTTTCCCGGTTCCCTAGTCCCATGGCGTATTAGTCATCCTGTCTCACTGCCGGGCACGGCGATGTCGCAGCGCTCAGCAGCCGAGGCGGCGGAAAAAGCCCAGTGGCCTGGTTGCGTGCGCAAGTTGAGTCTTTATGTGTGGAGTTTTAGGCCCAATTGATGTGGTGATTCCTTCGCGCATGTTCCGCTTCTGACACGCTTCTTCTCCCCCTTATCCGTGGGCTACGTAATATCTGAAAGGGCGTGGTTTTAATGTCGCGCTCCATATTAACCCTATCCTCGACCCCCTCTCCGCTCCAGGCTGCCCTTCGAAGCATCGTCTCCCGCCCTATTCCCAAAGCCTTTTCCCGCACCATGACCCAGACGAGGAAGCTTCAGCCCGCTGCCAGAGTCTCTGGCCAGCGGCAGGATGTGTGGTGAGTACAGACGGAGTTGTCGCGCACCCGAAGCCCTTGTTCTCGTGCTAGTGTAGCTCGTTTGTCCTAATCCACGCCTCCTCCAGGAGTATCATCAACGAGGCTGCCGCCGCTTCGCCCAACCAGCCCATCGTCAACCTGGGCCAAGGATTCTTTGGCTACAACCCGCCAAAGTTCATTCTCGATGCTGCCAAGGAAGCCCTTGATCGTGTCGATGCTAACCAGTACTCGCACACCAAGGGCCGCCCCCGTTTGAAGAAGGCCCTTGCCGATGCCTACTCTCCTTTCTGGGGCCGTAAGCTCAATCCCGACAATGAAATCACCATTACTACCGGTGCAAACGAGGGCATGTTGTGCGCATTCATGGCCTTCCTCGAGGAGGGTGACGAGGTCATTGTTTTTGAGCCCTTCTTTGACCAGTGAGTGAGACGAACCGTCTTGGTATGAGCAGGGCTAATAAATCGGTACATAGGTACATTAGCAACATTCAGATGCCCGGCGGCAAGGTCGTCTATGTTCCCCTGCACCCTCCTGTCGACGGTGCTACCAAGACTTCGTCAGCTGGGGACTGGGTCATTGATTTTGCGGAACTTGAGCGAGCCATCACTCCTCGCACCAAGATGATTGTCATCAACAACCCTCGTGCGTCTTTTGGGCTCTTGCACTTTGATGTGGCGACTGACCTTTATTCTTCTCTCAGACAACCCTGTTGGCAAGGTATTCTCCAAGGAGGAACTCCAGGGCATCGCCGATCTTTGCGTCAAGCACCAGATTATCATTGTCTCGGATGAGGTCTATGATCGCCTCTTTTATGTCCCCTTTACTCGTATCGCTACCCTGTCCCCCGAGGTTGAGAAATTGACCCTCACCGTTGGGTCTGCCGGAAAGAACTTTTATGCCACTGGATGGCGTGTTGGTACGTTGACGGCGTAGAATGGGCCACTACACCACTGACAAGATGAACAGGTTGGGTCATTGGAAACCCCGAGCTGCTGCAGCATGTCTCCGCTGCCCACACCCGTATCTGCTTCACCACCCCATCACCGCTCCAAGAGGCCAGTGCCGTCGGCTTCGAGAAGGCCGAGTCGGAGGGTTTCTGGGATGAGACGATCAAGGAGATGAAGGGAAAGATGGACCTCTTCAACCAGATCTGGCCCGAGCTCGGCCTCCCTTACTCGGAACCCGAGGGTGGTTACTTTGTCCTCGTCAACATGGCCAAGGTCAAGATACCGGCCGACTACCCTTTCCCTCCTCACGTTGCCAACCGCCCACGTGACTTTAAGCTGGCGTGGTTCATGATTCAAGAGCTGGGAGTCGCTGCCATCCCCCCTACCGAATTTTACACTGACGAAAACGCACACTTGGCGGAGGACTACATCCGATTTGCAGTTTGCAAGGAGGACCACGTGCTGGAGGAGGCCAAGGAGCGCCTTAGAGGGCTGAAGAAGTTCATCCAAGAGTAGGGGCATCTGTCAAGGATAAAAGAAATGTGAAAAATCTAGAAAGGGCCATAGACCCGATGAGGGAACTGCTTCGTATAGATCTCAATGGCAACTAAGTACAGGCATATCTGATTGAGCGAGACAACGCTGGTGGATGAGTGCAGCACACTAGTAACTTATATGCAGTGTCGTTGACAGACGTCGATTCTATGACTAAAATCCGTCTGGGGGGGCGACACATGGGACCCAACGTTTGGTGGCGATGATGGAGGGTCTGCCCCTTGTTTAGCGATCTGGGTGGAGTCCTGTCAAGATTCATTTAGGCTGTTTGACACGAAACGATTGTGTACATGTATGAAATGAGAGTCGTTATAGTCAAAACCAGCCCCAAGAGCCCGATGAAGGGCTGAAGAAGGGAGGCATCGGAGAATCCCTGCGGAGCCAGGTCTTTATTAATGGTGGAAGCCGCCGAGCGAAGAGAGCCTACAGCCCACGGGGCCGGCCGAACAGATGCTGGGCCTGAGCGTCGTGTGGTCGTGTGGGGTAGCAGTCAGATAGTCGGGGGGGGCACCTGGAGCGGGTACTCTGCGGTAGCGCTAGGGCACTTGGGCACACCAGAGGCTTCCCCGCCCTGAGCCGCCATGTGGCGTGCGGTGCAAATCTACCTTATCAGTGGCAACCCCCTTTAGCACATGGTGGCACATAGCCATGGCACAGCGGCGCCGACGCTGTACCGACTCTATCGACACGCACCGCCTCCGCGATTCACACAGGGCCTTTTCCTGGTTACGACCCGTTCACAAATCTCCAGCTTCCTGTTGGGGCGCTGCTGCACCGGGAACTATCAAGATGACGCAGTGATGCCCGCCAGGGGCCCTGCTATTCGTTATCTAGCCCAAGCTCCAGCTCAGGTACTTGGGACGCAGAGGCTAGACCAAGGCTGTCAGAGGGGATAATTCACTAGGGAGGTATGACAGCGTGCCGCTTGGTTTGTCTCGTGAGACCGTCTGCGCTTTACCGCTGATTCATCCGCCCATACCGGTGTCTGTGGTAAACATAAAACCTATTGGGGCGCCTCCTTTTCTCCCCTCCGGAATCCAAAATCTCGGGTTTTCTCAACTAGCCACACTTTTTCCATCCGATTCCTCTCCAGTCCGGAACATCGAGAACACATTCCACCCCGGTCACCATGGCGCCTAGCGCCGTCTCCCCAGCGCGGGAAAGCAACCCTGAACAGTTGGCCACCTTGACATCCAAATTCGACGACACGCTGCGCTTCTATCTCAACGGAACAAGGGTTGTTCTTGACGACATCGACCCTGAAGTCACAGTTCTCGAGTACCTACGGGGCATCGGGCTCACAGGAACCAAGCTGTAAGCACTTCTTGTCTCTCCCATCCATCCACCATTGTGGCTGCTTACATTAGTCCCAGTGGTTGCGGTGAAGGTGGTTGCGGTGCGTGTACCATCGTGGTTAGCCAATTCAACCCGACGACCAAGGAAATCTACCATGCTAGCGTCAATGCCTGTCTCGCTCCTCTCGTCAGCTTAGACGGCAAACATGTCATCACCATCGAGGGTATTGGTGACACAAAACGGCCACATCCCACCCAGGAGAGGATAGCCAAGTCAAATGGCAGCCAGTGTGGCTTCTGCACCCCAGGCATCGTCATGAGCCTGTACGCTTTGCTCAGGAACAACGCAGCGCCTTCAAAGCACGAGATCGAGGAAGCCTTTGACGGAAACCTATGTCGGTGCACCGGCTACCGATCGATCCTTGATGCAGCACAGACATTCAGCGTCGAAACGTTGTGCGGAAAGGCGAAACAGACTGGGGGATCTGGGTGCTGCATGGAGAATGGCAATGTGCCGCCAAGTGGCGGTTGCTGCATGGACAAGAAGAATTCGAGTGATGAGCCCATCAAAAGATTTACACCACCGGGGTTAATCGAGTATAATCCCGAAACAGAACTTATATTTCCACCTGCATTGAAAAGGCACGAGATGCAGCCGCTAGCATTTGGAAACAAGCGAAAGAGATGGTACAGACCAATCACAATGAGCCAGCTACTCGATATCAAGAATGTCTATCCACAGGCAAAAGTCATAGGTGGGAGTACCGAGACTCAGATTGAAACCAAGTTCAAGGCTTTGCAGTATCCCGTATCCATCTATGTCGGAGATATTTCTGAGCTGCGACAATATGATTTCAAGGACGATCATTTGGAGATTGGCGGAAACGTCATCCTAACTGACCTCGAGAATATTTGCGAACATGCGATGGCACATTATGGGCCTGCGCGAGGACAAGTGTTTGGGAACATGCTGAAGCAACTCAAGTACTTTGCAGGACGACAGATTCGAAATGTTGGCACACCAGCGGGAAACCTGGCTACTGCCTCTCCCATCTCCGACTTGAATCCAGTGCTGTGGGCTGCAAATGCCGTGCTGGTAGCCAAGTCAGCCACCAAAGAGACGGAGATTCCAATGTCACAATTCTTCACGGGCTACAGAAAAACGGCTCTGGCACAGGACTCCATTATCGCTTCTATTCGCATCCCGGTAACCGCCCCCAAGGGTGAATTCTTCCGAGCCTACAAGCAAGCAAAGAGGAAAGATGATGATATTGCCATCGTCACCAGCGCGTTAAGAGTTAAAATGGACGATGAGGGCATTGTTACAGAGTGTAATCTCATTTATGGTGGCATGGCCGCGACAACTGTCGCAGCTAAATCAGCTATGGAATACCTTGTGGGCAGGCGATTTGCAGATTTGGAGACTCTCGAAGGAACCATGAGCGCCCTTGGGAGAGATTTTGACATGCCATTTAGTGTGCCGGGAGGGATGGCCTCATATCGAAAGTCTTTGGCGTTTGGATTCTTCTATCGTTTCTACCACGACGTTTTGACAGCCCTGGATGGAAAATCCGATGACGTCGACATCCAGGCAATCGAAGAAGTCGAGAGAGAGCTTTCCAAGGGCAAAGTTGACGAACATGCCGCTGCAGCTTATGTCAAGGAGATTACGGGGAAATCCAACAATCACTTGGCTGCGTTGAAGCAAACCACAGGCGAGGCACAGTACACTGACGATGTCCCTGCACTAAAAAACGAGCTGTATGCCTGCTATGTGTTGTCAAAGAAAGCACACGCCAAGATCAAGTCTGTTGATTACACCCCGGCATTGGATATGCCTGGCGTGGTCGATATCGTGGACAAGGACGATATGCCTTCCCCCGAGGCAAACCGGTTTGGTCCTCCGAATTTCGACGAAGCCTTATTCGCAGAAGAAAAAGTATTCACAGCCGGCCAGTGTATTGCCCTGGTTTTGGCCACAACCCCAGCCAGAGCCGCCGAGGCGGCTCGCGCCGTCAAGGTCGAGTATGAAGAACTCCCCGCCATATTGACCATCGAGGAAGCCATCGAGGCAGAGAGCTTCCACAAGTTTCACCAGAAGATCAAGAAGGGCGATACTAAGAAGGCTTTCGAGGAGTGCGACTACGTATTCACGGGCACGGTGAGAATGGGTGGACAGGAGCACTTTTACCTTGAGACCAACGCCTGCTTAGTCGTACCGAAACCAGAGGATGGAGAAATGGAGATCTTTGCGAGCACGCAGAACGCAAACGAAACGTAAGTAGCGTGGGCATGCCGCGGGACAAAACCATGCTAACAGCTCACAGGCAAACCTTCGCGGCTCGAGTGTGTGATGTAGCGGCGAATAAAGTTGTCGTTCGGGTCAAGAGACTGGGCGGTGGCTTTGGCGGTAAGGAGACTCGCTCCGTCCCCCTCAGCTCAATCGTTGCGTTGGCAGCAAAGAAGACAAAGAAGCCTGTCCGATACATGCTCACTCGTGAGGAGGACATGGTTACAAGCGGCCAGAGACACCCGTTCCTCGGCAAGTACAAGGTGGGAGTCAACAAGGATGGCAAGATCCAGGCCCTCGAGGCGGAAATCTATAACAACGCTGGCTGGACCTTTGACCTCAGCGCGGCCGTGTGCGAGCGGGCAATGACACACGTGGATGGCTGCTACAAAATCCCCAACGTGTTGGTCACCGGAAGGCTATGCAAAACAAATACAATGTCCAACACGGCGTTCCGGGGCTTTGGCGGTCCCCAGGGCATGTTCATCGCCGAGACTTACATGGAGGAGGTGGCAGACCGGCTCGGCATGCCTGTGGAGACGCTGCGCAAGATCAACATGTATAGCAACGATGACCAGACTCACTTCAACCAGGGGCTCGGCGACTGGTATGTGCCGCTCATGTACCAGCAGGTCCAGGATGAGTCGAACTATACCCAGCGGAAGCAGGCCATCGCCGAGTTCAACGCCGAGAACAAGTGGAGGAGAAGGGGCCTGGCCCTCATTCCGACCAAATTCGGCATCTCCTACACGGCACTGTTTCTCAACCAAGCCGGAGCCCTGGTGCACATCTACCATGATGGATCTATCCTCGTGGCCCACGGCGGCACAGAAATGGGCCAAGGTCTCTATACCAAGCTCAGCATGATTGCTGCGCAGGCGCTGGGCGTGCCCCTGGACAATGTCTTCATCTCTGAGACTGCTACCAACACGGTTGCCAATGCTTCCGCGACCGCGGCGTCGGCGTCTTCAGACCTCAACGGGTACGCCATCTACAACGCCTGCAAGCAGCTCAACGAACGGCTCGAGCCATACCGGAAGAAGCTGGGCCCCAAGGCGACCATGAAGGACCTGGCGCATGCCGCCTACTTTGACCGCGTAAACCTCTCTGCTCAGGGTTTCTACAAGACCCCAGAAATCGGCTATGATTGGGCAACTGGCAAGGGGAAAATGTTCTTCTACTTCACCCAAGGCGTTGCCGCCGCCGAGGTGGAAGTTGACCTGCTTACGGGCACATGGACATGTCTACGAGCAGACATCAAGATGGACGTCGGGCAGTCCATAAACCCGGCCATTGATTACGGGCAGATTCAGGGTGCCTTCGTCCAAGGACTCGGTCTCTTCACCATGGAGGAGTCACTCTGGCTACGGAACGGGCCGATGGCGGGGAATCTCTTCACGCGGGGCCCGGGAGCATACAAGATTCCCGGGTTCCGGGATATTCCCCAGGTTTTCAATGTGTCACTCCTCAAGGATGTGGAGTGGAAGGAGCTCCGGACGATCCAGCGGAGCCGCGGTGTGGGTGAGCCGCCTTTCTTTATGGGTAGCTCTGTCTTCTTCGCCATCCGGGACGCGCTTAAGTCGGCTCGGTCGAGCGCAGGTGTGGCGGCCAAGGTGGGTGACGACAAAGATCCGGGACTGCTCAGACTCGAAAGCCCGGCAACACCCGAGAGGATCAGGTTGGCGTGTGAAGATGAGATTATGCGCAGGGCGAGGGTTCTGCCGAAGGAGGGTGAGGAGAGCTTCTTTGTGGCCATATGAAAAAAAACCTGGGTAGTATGGGGAGAGCAGGGAGAGGGTGTGAAGGACGAGTTTGCTCTGGCCCAATCAAATCGGTGGACAGATCAATGACAGTGTTCGGCAGTTTGGTTCGGATTTCATGGTTCAAGGGTTTATCTGTTATGACCGGGCTGTTATATGTATTCCCGGTGGGGGGTTTTTTTTTTCATGTGGCCGCATGTATGTATTCATTTCTAAATGCGAGGTAACGGGCATTGGAGGGCGTTGATGCCTCGGTCGAACACGTACCCAAAGCGTGGCCGAGGATAGCGCATAACTTGGAAGCAGAATAAACATACCAAACCCTGCATGTGCCAGGGAATGATGACGATTACGTTGATGACGTTTATGTGCAATAGTTGTTGACAGTTGAGGGTATATGTAAGTGACGTGAGAGAACGAGGTAAGTGGCTTAGATGTTTTTCATGTATGCACGATGGTGGATTGGGGTGTTGGAGTTGGCATGAATTATTGGCAGCAAACCGTCGTCTCGTTTCTAGAGTGGGCTTAATCTGGGGCATGAGACGGTTGGCTATAGGCAGACGCACCGTTAGGACTCAAGCCTCACTTCATAGCGCAAGGCGTCAACATGCATGGCATCGGCAAACTGCCATTCTGAGGTTGACATCGTCATCATGGGCAGATTGGGATTCCTGCAAAATATTTTTTTCTATGCATAATGCCGACGGCCGTTACCTTCAGTATTATTCGTCCCCGAACAAGGCTCAAACGGCCATGCGATTAGTTAGGCTTTTGAAGGTGGGTGTTCTAGGGAGCCGGTAGACCAAGCCGTTGTTGGATGTCTTGCATGAAACGACAAATCGGCCTAGCGGGAGGGCGTCATTTTGAAACCGCAAGTAGTGCTTAAGCGGAATGGTAACATGGCTTGGCTGGTTAGCCGGTGTGGCGAATTTTTCTGGCACAAGGCATTTAAAAAAGGTTTGAATGGACGGGCGGATGGCTGGGGCAACGAGTCCGGGGGGAGATGGTGTGGAAGAGGGGCAGATGATCGACCAGGCACACGAGCTATGGTCCGCAACTAGCAAAGTCAACCACCAAGAGAGAGATGCATACTCCGTAGGCGCGTGACCATTGCCGCGGTTAGCCGGAGGTCGGAACCAGTCGGAAATGAAGACGACGGGGTGTGGCATTCTCCAGGTCCAACTTGGCGGATAGATTCAAACTGAGGGAGCGGTGAACCAGGTAAAAATTTGGGCACAGCTGTATCAACACCAAGGACAACCGAGCTGGAGCGGTGTTGTGCAGCAGTTCTGCAGAGTGGTAGTCGAGGGAATTGGATAGGTGGATTTTGGGCCGCTTGTTGGTCCCATCCTAGACGTGAGGCATTGCCGGCTTGGGAAAGGCGCCGTTGGTCCCTGTCGTGTACATCAGCCATTTATTTCCTTCACTGGAAATAGCCTGCCCAGGCTATACCCAAGGCTGCCCAACGCGACAGCGTTTTGCGTACTGTACGGAGATTCTCCGTTCACCTTTCAACTTTCGGGCATGACGGCGAACGGCTCACCTCCGAAGTTGCCGGCCACCTTGACGCTTGCATATTGGACCAAGAAAAGGGACCAGGTATTGTCTCATGTCTCTCTGGTCTGAGGCGCGAACATGCCACTTACAAAATCGTATCAGGCGCCCCGAAAAAATCATGCCAGAAACCCACCGTCGCTGGGCAAAGAAAGCAGCCAGCCAGTGGCCGGGTTTGTGTATTGCAGGAGGCCGCAGAGATGCTGGCCAGTACAGTACATGCACTGGAAAGTGGTCTGACGAGGGCCAATGACGAATCGTAAGCCAGGACGTCAGCAGATTTTCGCTCTCCGGACTGCGCACCGTTTGTGCTATTCGGTTATCTCGAGGGCGGGGCGGCTTGACCCCCGCAGACAATTCAGCAAGCACGGCAAGGAGCTTCCAACTCTTTTTTATTTGTGTTTTGCTTTGCATGTTTCCGATGCATAAACGGGCTGTTGCTGCCTTCAAACTCCCTGTGTACACGCGGATGCGAATCGGAGTTGCGAGGTGCATGGCCTGTTGTTGCTCTTGATGACGGAGGATGTGGTGTTTGTGTGTGTGCCTGCCTGCCCATGCAAAGATGTTTTTCTTTTTTTCTTCGCCGGCTGCCAAGCCTCCTCCCTTCCTTCTTGTTGCTTGCTGAATTGATCAATGGCGGGCAACCTTATCCGCAGATGCACGTACTGTGCCGGATGATCATTACTGCACTGTATGGCGCCGGGACAGAAACCGGTTATGTAAGACGGGATGTAGAAGCTGGAATTCTGCAGCGCTAGCCGATGGCGAAGAACACAACGGGTGGAGACGACCGCGGTGACGACTTTGAAAAATTGAATCAGGGATTTGGAAAATTTTGCCGGCGAAAACTACGTTGAAGACATGAAGATGCATGCAACAAGTCCGACGTGGTTGATTGACGAGCAATTGGATGTGTAGACAAACAAAGCCGGCAGAGGCAGAGGGACCGCGGCATGCACAGTGTACCAAGGACTTGGGCAGTCTACTTGGAGGGGCTCTGGACCAAACGGGAGGTCGGCAGATTCTTTTGCCTGCGCTGTGTGCTCACCGAGAGCTACCAGATTCCCCGTTCTTCTCTGGGCGCCCTCAGCCCCGCCCTCAGCCCCTGCCCGCTGCTGTCGGCTGTCGTACGCGGCTCTCCAGCGTTCTCTCTTTCTGTAAGCCAAGCCCCATCTGTCCCCCACCACGATTGCTGGGCTGCAGCGGCACCATGGTCCGCTGTCGTAACTGCCCTCTCCTGCCGACCTGGACTCGCTGTGTTTTTAGCAAATGGAGGCCGGATTTGTACCGCACCCGGCCTCCCACCACCACCATGATTACCACCCAATGCCATGTGCTCGTACTACAACTAAGTTTAAAAAGCCCTGCTGCTGAAACAAGACGTCATCTTTCTGGCCAGATCTTGGGTGGTCTGTGTTCCATGATGCCATGGTCCGAGGAAGAAGCAGACAGACAGGGAGCCGATGGCTAGCATAACCCAGTCAATGGGCCCTTCTTCGTCCTTTCCAGCGTATGTTCCATGGGAAATAGCATGAACACCATCCTGCTTGGGCAGGAACAGAGTGGTGAAGCGTTTTCAAACACGCTATTCTTCGCCGGGCACCACCACCCAGCAATACCCGTACACTACCTAATTAAAAAAAAATAAAAAATACTACTTTCGGCTTGCGCTCCCGCGGTCGCCTACTCCATCTAGCATTTCACACGCTTAGAAAAGCTGCGACCCTGACTAGACCAGACGCCTCGTGCTGTACCAATCGTACCCCCTCCCCTCGGTCCCTCAGTCCCTCTCCTGCGGTGCGGTGCCGCGACCCCCCACAGTCTGTCCACTCTGCTTGGGTCAACGGGGCCCAGCCCACACCCATTCCGGCCCCAGGTCAAACTTCACCGTCCGGGTCCTCCATCATACTTTTGCCCTCTTTCTGAGCTCTGTCCCGCGGCGTCTGACGTCTTGTCCTTCTGCCGGCTCTTTGGGCCTTCTCTGCCTCGATTGCCCAACGACATTTACCGTGCCCTCGACCTCTCGGCTTTCTCATCGCCGCACCTGAGCCTCGTCGATCGCTGCCCTCTTCCCCGCCGCCCGCCGGGCCAGGCGACACGCGCAAGCACGACGACCAACGCCTCCCGACGACGAGACGCGCATTCCCTCAGACCGCAATTGCACCCGAGCCAGACCGCCGGACGGGGCCGTAATCACTCGCGCTGAGCCCTACACTGTCCCAAGACTCTGCAACGAGCCGCAAATGATCTGCGAACCTGACGCCCCATTGCGTAACCTCGAGATCCAATGGGAGCATAGGTCAACATGACCGACCGGAACCCCGCGGCCATGGCAAAGAACGGCAGGGTGGGCGACCGTCCCAAGGCCGATGATGGCAAGCCAAAGGACCGTGAAAAGGCCTCTGCCGGCGCTGACGGCGCTCCAGCCACGGCTCACAAGAGCCCAAAGAAGAGACGCAAGGTGAACCACGGTATGTAACAATCCCCCATCCTGCGCTTTCCCCGAGTTGCCCCAGAGATCTCTTCATGCCCGCGACAGTTGCGCTCCTGAAATCGACAGAGTCGAGCCAGCGAGAGCGGTTCCATGATTTCCAGAGGGTGTGCGATTCAGGCCTGTGCAGTGATGAGCACGAACTTGAACCATTGAGCCCCAACTCCAATCACATTACCATGAGACAGTTGTGGGGATGTCTTTGTGATTCATTAATGAACCTTGGCTAACATTGCCGGCGCGCGCGCGTTCCTACAGCTTGTGTATACTGCCGACGATCTGTAAGTCAACACCAGCATGTGCCTTGGCAGGCGCAATTGGTTCATCCCGCCAACCCTTGGCGTTTTGAGGCGTTCGACTATTTGCCAAAGCTCCTGTGCGGCGACACGACATGCCTACCCCCTGTTTTTTCTTTTATTTCCTCCCTTGCTTGCTTTTACATCGAATCTTTGGAAAGAGGCGTGGCTGACGGGCTGTTTCTTGTGCGCTGTTAGCACATGACCTGCGATCTCGTATGTAAGACCTATGCGACAAATCTTTCATCCTCAGCCAGCGCCGCCGTCTCCCAATTTGCGGTAGCGGTGGCCTTGAACGGAGATGAAGGGCTTGCTCGTACCCCCTGAAAGTCAACCTCAGGCGCTGACGCTGTGAACAGGAGAGACCATGTACGAGATGTATTAAACGCAACATTGGGCACCTCTGCCATGATGAGCCCCGGGATGCCGACTCCAAGAAGACCAAGGGCGTCAGTGTCCAGAGCATCCAGAGCTCCTCCGTTGTTGATGAGTCTGATGCCCAGTCCGATATGGCCCGCAGCTCCATCTCCAGCACAATGGGCCCACCCCCAAACTTTGATGGGACCAGACGCAAGTCAGGGTTCGCGGCAGGGGGGATGTTGGGTCAGGGCAACCCGCTGGCTCTCGTGCAACCGGGGGCTGTCTCCGGCCTGCAGGGAAATACGTTGAACAACGGGAACAGCAATGCAAATCAATGTACGTCTCATCCTTTCTTTGTCCTGCCAGGCCCTGCCTAGGGGGGGGGGGGGGGGGGGCCCTCTTTTTTTTCTTTTTCTTTTTCTCTTTTTCGTTCGCTTCTTTTTTTTTTTTTACTCCGGGGGGAACCGGGCGCGCCGCCCCCCATCCCCTCCACCTTGTCCTATGTGCATGGCCCGCCTCCTTACTTCCGGCATCCCAGGCATGCTGAATGCCCACCCCTCACCACATCCGTCACGGGCCCACCCCCCACCCCACCTCCTAGCGCACC
>JAHVYB010000277.1:5648-46777 GCA_020623695.1 Calonectria henricotiae
ATGAAAACACACCGAAGCACTGTGTGATGGTGGAGATAGTATAGTAAGGTGGCGCCAAGTGGTGCGAGGAGGGGGAGCAGGTAAAGTGATGCGCCAGGGGGTAGATTATGGGGTCATAAAACAAGTTGTCGCCTGGTCTGGTGGTGGGGGGGGGGGGGGGGGGGGGGGGTTTTTTGTGGTGGGGGGGGGGGGGGGGGGGGCGAGATGCTGATTGATTGGAAAAAGAGGATGTGGAAATAATGCTTCTACGCTTCAGGCGAATCTTTGCATACTCAAAGCCTTCCAGCGGAGCAAAACAAGGGCTCTCCGGGCCATTGCGGCGGGGTTCCGACTGGCTGGGTCCAGCAACGGGGAGAGAGGTTGAAAAGAAGAGAGAGCCGGGTGAGGGTGGATTTGGCAGAGGACGACGACTCAAACTGCAGGATCGGTTTCCTAGGAGGGAGAACTGAGGAGGGAAACCTGCAGAGTGAGGGAGTAAAAGCAAAAGGAGAGATTTTTTCGCATTTATTTATACATGTTTGGTTGGTTATGAAGCTCTTGTCGCGGTGCTATACCCGTGGAGTTGCAACTAAGTTTTGGACTACCCTGCAACATCACCCGCTGTGACACTGTGACCCCCGCCCGCCCCTCCGCCCCCGATGCCCCTCCGGTACTATAAAAAAAAAAAGAGACCAAAATAAAATAAAAAACTCGCCGGAGCCTCCTCGTGCCGTCCGCGGTAGTGTCGCAAGTGTCAGCCTCCAAGAGACCTCCTCAGACGCCTCCGCCGCAAGCCGACGCAGACCTCAAACACTTCCCGTCATGACCTGATACACACCGCACCAATCGCCACCGTCAACGAGAATAGCCAGCCGCCGTGCCTAAACATTTCATTCTTCATTGACCGTCTCGTGTTTTTTTTTATCCTTCCATTCCTCTCCGTTTTAAATCCCCTTTGGTGTTTCTGCTTCCATCTAGCGGGGTTTCAGCTGTGTGACAGAGAGAGAGAGATAGAGAGGGGCCAAAACAACAACATCTACACAACGTCAACGTCAAAGCCAAGAGAGTAGGAAATATAGCCCACCATGTCTACTCCTCCTACTCCTGATACCACCGATGCGGCCACTCCCATTGTCATCCAGTGGGTGCTCGACACCCGGTCGCTCTGGACCGCTGCCCGCAAGACCAGTGACCTTTCGACTGTTGTAAGTCTCGTCTCACACCGTCAATCATACTGGCCAACTCCTCCCCCCCCCCCCTGAAACTGGCTGACCCCGTCCAAAAAGGCCTCCCGCGCGCTTGCGCTTCTCACCCTCGAGGAACAGGGCAGCGTGCTGCGCTACTACCACGCCCGCGACGCAAAGCTCGCCCTGGGCTCGGCCCTCATCAAGCGCTACGTCATTGCCAGATACTGCGGCGTGCCCTGGGAGAAGGCCGTCGTGGTGCGCGACGACCGCACCAAGCCCGTCTTTCGCATGCCCGACGGCTCCCAGCCCCTCCTCTTCAATGTCTCGCACCAGGCCGGCCTCGTCGTCCTGTTCGCCGTCCACAACCCGCCCGCCGGCCTGGCCATTGGCGTCGACGTCGTGAGCCCCCAGGAGCGCCGTGACCGTGACCACGAGAACATCGTCAAGGAGGGCTGGCTGCGCTACGTCGACATCCACGCCGACGTCCTGTCGCCCCTCGAGACGGCTGAGCTCAAGCACCTCGACCCCGGGACCACCATTGATGGCCGCGACCGCGTCCTGCGCTACTTTTACTCCCTCTGGTGCCTGCGCGAGGCCTACGTCAAGATGACGGGCGAGGCCCTCCTTGCGAGCTGGCTGGGCGACCTTGAGATGCGCGGTTTTGCTCCGCCCGAGGACAAGCTGACTACCCAGGAGATTTGGTTCAAGGACCAGCTGGTCAAGGATGTGAAAATTGCCCTAAAACCATTTCTCGAAGACTACATGGTGACAACCGCAGTACGAAGAGGATACAACGGCCAATACGTGCCTGTTGGCGAGTTCTCCACCCTCGACCTCCAAGAGCTGCTAGAATTCGCCGAGGAATCTATCGAGGCATCATAACCATGACCAATATAATGACCGTTATGAGTTATGACCTTTTGTAGAGCAGAAAATGTATACAGTCTTGGGAAAGTCACATTTGACGTCACTGTCATCTAATTCCATCTCATTTCTTGCTTCAATTTGTTTCATTTCATTTCATTTTTTACTCATGATATTGAGCATGCGCTCTTGCTGTGCTGTGTTCTGCTTTAAAAGTTCTTGCCAAAGAAGGTCAAGACAGTCCTGTAGCCGCGCTCATACTCCTCCCTGACGCGGGCGTCCTCGAGGTCGGCACGGGCAGCCATCCAGCCGTGAATCTGATCCTCAAACGTCTCGACGTGCTTGGCGACCGTGAGGGCTTCCTCAAACTTCTTCACAGCAGCTGCATCCTCGTCCTTGGAAGCCAGCAGAATCGTAGGAACCTTGACACCCTCCGCATCGGCAGGGTCGACCATGGCAGGGTGGATTGATGCGGCAGCAGCAAAGGGGTTAGTGTCGGCCTTGGTGGTGAGAGCAACAACCTTGCCACCCCAGCAGTACTATACCAATACCATATTAGCTTCCCTTTGGGCTCGAAAGAAGAATAGAAAAATGAGACACAAAGATTCTTACACCGAGAATAGCAGACTTGGTAATGGAAGAGTCCTTGGCCTTGACGGCCTGGACGTAATCGGGGACCAGGCCAGCAATCTTGGGGGGAGGGTAGGTGCCGAAGAAGTTGCCTAGATCCTTCTGCTTTTGCTCCGTGTTCGGGGGGTACCTATGAGGAGAGTCGAAGCAATTAGTATCAGCTTGGTTGAGCCTGGGGATACCACGCTAGCCATAGAAACCGTACCACTCAATGGGGCAAGGGCTGCCCTTGAACCAGTCGGGAATAAAGACCCTGTACTTGTTGTCATTGTCGCTGTAGGCAAGAATGTCGGCACCCTGTATGGTCTGGTCAAAGTAGCCAAAAATATCGTAGATGACAATGATGGCCTTGGTGGCATCGGCGGGACCGGTGACGTCTAATCGAATTAGCTTCTCGCCACCGTGCCTACGTAGCGCATTTGCGCAAGAGCCGTTTCCAACATACAAGTCTTGTAACCGCCAATCTCCTCATAGGCGCCCTTGGCCTTGTATCCCTTGGAGATGACGGGAGGAATGTTGCAGCAGGCCTGGCTGTGGCCGGAGGTTGCGGGCATAGTCGACATGATGGGCGGCGCTTTTGCTTTGCTTGCTTGTACGAGGGGTTCGATGGCGGGGTAGCTGTGGGAGCTGTCAGCTAGTTGAGCTTGGGTTTGTGAAAGGCGACAAGAAAGAAAAAAAAAGACAAGCCAATGCGAGCGGGTGACTTGCGTAGTGGCAGCACTAACCTATTGATGAAGAAAAAGAGGCTCGATGTAATGGGCTTGCGGAGTTAAGAAAGGGAGGACACGAACCCTGTTGCCGATAGCTGAACCAACTCTGGATGGACCACTAATGGCAACTGCGGGGAGCGGTCCATCCATCCCACCTTCCTAGGTATGGCTCCTCCTGGAAGGCGGGGTGATGTCACCATCATTGCATGCAATCGCAGGTTACGGCTTTATCCCATCATTTCTTCATCATGCTGCCGGCATGGTGCTAAACGAAAATTCGCATTGGAACCTGGTACATTTTTACTACATCCATCCGATGTGGGTGAGATTCAATGCTGCGTGCCAACGCTGACCACTCCAGTCTCATTCACCCCATCTCTCACTCTCAACACACTTCTCCATATGATATGTACACAACCAATTGACTGTTCCACCTCCGATTCCGGTCCTACTTCGGGTTCCCACACACTCCTGCCTAGTGGTGGTGTGAAGGGGAGAGTTTCTTTTTCTCGCCATAACGTTATCCCGTCCTCCACGATTCTCGTATTGGCATAGGGAGGGAGCCATTCACACGAACCAGGACAGAACCAGTAAAAAAAAAAAAGGTTGTTGACTTCTATTTAATGCAACCGAATGTTGTGACTGGACTAACAGGGATGTAACCATTTCCCCCGTATCATTTCTAGGTATGAGGTTTCTTTGAATGCGGCAACCCCGCTAATGCTCATGTTCATGAGTACCTTTCAATGTCGCTCGCTAAACGATAATAAAAACGACAAAGAAAGAAGAAAAAACTCCGCAGGATGCCATAATGCCTGTCCTATGCTTGGCTGTAGACTTACTGCCACACCTTGTTCCTTTTTTACCAATCCTATAAACGCCGTGAGAATCAAAACCAAAACAAACAAAAAAGAATTTCAAGGAATGACCATGCCGTTCCATCATTGGCCTTCTTCTCGTCCCTTCACCTGACTGGAGAGTTGGGACTGAGCCCTCCCATGCGACGAACCACCATTTGCATCTTCTCAATGAGCTCCGGGATGCGATATGGCTTGACCAAAACGTCATCGCATCCCGCTTGCTTTGCCTCCATTACCTGCTCAGGCCGAGCGTTTGCCGTCACAGCAATGATTGGGATCCGCCCTCCTGAGGCGCAAAACACTTCGCCATTCTGCTCCAATTCTCGGATGTGCCGTGTGCACGTCAGACCGTCTTGAATTGGCATTTCTATGTCCATCAAGACAAGGTTGATTGCAATTGGGAAAGGGCTCGGACTAGCTCTCGAAGCCGGCACCCCAACACTTATGCTTGGCCCGATCTTGGCAATTGCCCCCCGGTGCCGCTGAAGCCTCTCGAGTGCCTCGATTCCATGGTTTGCCACGTCCACACTATACCCTCGGTCGGTAAGGCCTCGTCGAGTAATCTGTTGGTTGATGAGGTTGTCTTCAACGATGAGGATACCATCCAGGCGGATGTTACCGCCCGGGTTCTGGTGCCGTTGCAGACGAATGTCGCGCAAATTCAACGCCCGTCTGTTTTCCACCGCTTCGGCTGCATCAGTGCTTGCCACAAGCTTGGCGGCGGCGACAGCGGCCAATGCCTCATTCTTAGATTCTTCGCTCGGAACATAGGCCTCGATGTAAAACGCAAAAGTCGAACCGACACCAGGCCGGCTGGACACGCCGATTGCTCCATTTTGCAGTTCCGTCAGGCGGCGTGAGATGAAGAGACCCAGCCCGGAACCTCCATATTTGACATGTGTCTTTGAACTCGCTTGCACAAACTTGTTGAATAGATTTCCTTTTTCTATCGAAGTCAACCCTTGGCCCGTGTCCATGACTTCAAATAAGAGATAAACTGGGTTGGTTCTGCCTCGAAGCGCGGGCTGGTCGTATTCTTCGGAGACGTCGCAGAATCTGGGAATAAAATCGACCGTCGTTATGTCACGGCGAGGTGGGTGGTGTGACCCCTTGACGCAGATCTTGATATTGCGAGTCTGGCCAGACTTTGTAAATTTCAATGCGTTGGTGAGGAGGTTGATGAGAACTTGCTTCACGCGTGACGGGTCGAGATCGAGGTAATCATATCCTAGATTCTTGTATGATTCGTGCACCGTCGAAGTCAGTTCAATATCCACCCTGCGAGCCTCAACCTCAAACATCTTCAAAGCATCGTTGACAATTTGAATTGGGTCCACAGTGCATGGAGTCACGGCCAAAAGCTTCGAGTCAAGCTTGGACATGGTGAGAATGTCATCAACTATGCGCTTTTGATGCTGTGCGCAGGTGACAATCGTCTCGGCATTCTCAATGCTGTCCTCCAACAGACGCTTTTCTTCTTCGGACCATTCGTGGCGGGGGCTTTGATTTGCCGCGTCAGCATCGGCCCGTGTGGGTGTAAGCGGCACTGGGTTCTCCCCGAGATCCTGCACTTTTGAAAGGGATGCAATGATGGCATCCGTGCAATGGAGGATGGCGCTGAGAGGGTTTCGCATCTCGTGAGACGTCATGTCGATGAAGTTCTCCTGCTGTCGTCTTGACTCGATAGCTTCTTCTTTGCGCGACGTCTCCTGGTCTAGTTGCCATTTTTGCAACGACACGTCACTGAGACAGCCAGTAAATGATAGTATAACGCCGTCCGAGCTTTTGACTGGCATAAACGTTGCCAAAACCCACCGGGAACTAATGGATGGGTTGCCCTCGCTGTCTTCGGTGATCCAGGGTGTCTGGAGTCGAAATTCCGCTGTCTGAGGGCGACCAGTTTTCTCCAACTCTTTTAGGCTTTGTTCAACGATAGTCAAGTCCTCCTTGATGACACACTCAGCCCAAGGTTTTACCATGACATTGATGAGGTCGACCTTGGGCACACCTGTAAGCTCCCAGAACAGATTGTTCGCACTTAGCAGTCGCCCATCAATGCTCATATCGTACATCCCGACTGTGGCAAACTCGGCCAGACGTTTTAGGTTCTCTGCTTCTTGGGCTCGTCTAAGAGCCACTTCGGCGGCTTCCTTTTGCACTGTCACATCAGTGAGACAAGTCAAAATGCGAATCACACTGCCGTCAGGCGCGCGTTCTGCTTTGAGCGAGGCCAGGATATGACCAACAACCCGACCATCCAATCCCGGAAGGGTTGTAGTTGGGGATTTAAGACCATCAACCCCCAAACTGTGTTCGTTTCGCAAAATCCGGTAATCGAACTGAATGTCATTGCTTTCTTCAATATTTTTGTACGCCTGAATGACCTTTGGCTTATCCTCTTCTAGAACCGACTCGAGAAGAGCCCCTTGGTTGAATTTACCCCTTGGGTATCCGGTGATGCGATGCCAGGCGTCGTTGGCAAAGGTGACGTTACCATCAGGGTCGACGAAACACATTCCAGCGGGGATAAAGTCTGCGACAGCTTTTAAAGTCTGGACGGACCTGTTGGCTTGTTCGGTTTGATATTCTAGCCGCTCCTTAAGCATGGCATTGTCATAAGCGGCCTGCTCCGTAACGTTACGTCTTCGACGAGTTTCTTCCTCCAATAGCACCGTCGATGCGAGACAGCTAGTTAATTTCTGGTTGAGGAGGGAAATGAATTGGCGGTAATCGTTGTCGTATGGTCGTCGTGGGTTGAGACCGAGGAATAAAATGCCCATTACGTCTTCCTCTTTTGTAGGGCGAATCGGGCAAATGATGGCGGCTTGGCAGGGATCGCCGAAACCGCGCCATTCAAGCCCGTCAAGCAATCTTTGGGGTAGGGTGTCATTTTTGGTTTCTAGGAGGAGGGGGTTAGGTGATTTGAGAGATTCACGGAACATGGGAGCGAGTCCGTCGTCGGAGTCTCGCAGGTTGAGGATCGGGGGCGCGATATGATGATTCTTTGGGACACCCAATGACCCTTCCAGACGACACGTCCTTGGACACCCGTACTTTGATGTCGAGGAATCGCCATCGCCATCCTCACCAACTGAGTAAATGAAGGCGAGCGGGACATCATAGGCTGGACTCCAGCGCTCAAGCTCCTCAATGGTCATTGTCCAGTAGGATTTAACATACCGGACCGACACTAAGGTCTCGCCGAGATCAATCAACATCTTCATGCGCCTTTCCCAGAGCCTTCTGGAGGTTGTGTCAAGAAGCGAGTGCTGTACGCCCAGGCATTTCTTATCGGAGACAATAGGAACCATGGACCACTGCGCACATGTTTCCTCGGAAGAACCATCTGGTTGGTCAATAAAAAATCTCGCTTCGTCTTCAACCTTGTTGCATTTCTTAAGGGGCGACGCCATCATGGTTTCCAAACTCTCTTTGAGATGGGGCCATGTTTCGATGGCTGAGCGCCCTAACCGCCCAGGGTGTTGAATCCCACAATATTTGGAGAAGGCCTCGTTGTAAATGGTGACAAAGTCTGGGCCCCAGTAGAGGGCGATGGGTCTGGAATCGGAAATGACCTGGCTAAATGTCTGCTGTAGTTGCGCAGACCAGTCATTCATAGGTCCCAGCGAGGTTGAGTCCCAATCTACGCCGCGGATGATGTCGAGAAATGGCTCTGTTTCAGAGGCGTAAATGGGGACCATGAGGCCTGAGTGAGAGTCGGTCCGATGCATGTTTGGCGTTTTGCTTTCAGAATTGCGCTGGGAAGCGGCATCTAGAACCGGGTTGTGAGAAAACGACGATCTCGCGGCTGTGGCGCTCCCCTCCTTCCGTTCCAGTCTCTTCTTGCGAGGAGGATCGGAGGAAGGGGCGATCTCATTGCCGCTCATAACGACCCATTGGGCGCACACGATGCTCCGGGTCCAGAAAATTCCAAAATAGGGTAGAGAGTGCTGGGCGTCAGCAATGGCGACGGCAGGCGACTCGAGTTCGGAATCAGAATTCGGAGGTGGGGGCGGGCTCGTGACCCAGTTCCAGAAAGGAGAATGAGAAACATCGTGAGGGATTGAGCCGATGGATTGGTCCAGAGTGAGAATAGCTCTCAGAGCTCGGTTTCGGTAGATTATGCTGCTAGGAGTAACATGAGGACTAGAGGATAGCTGAACGACAAAGGTTGGGCGGGGGTCGGAACTGATGAGGTCGACAAGACCAAGGGATTGGAGCGACGGAACCATGCCAGCGCGCGATGTGAATGTGGTGATTTGGGGGTGCTCAGCGATGGCGGTGGTGCAGGCGAAAGCGGCCGGGTTGAGTAAATAGTGTGCATGAACAACCGGTGCTAAAAAGAGCGACGCGGTGAGAGGTCCCAGGTTGGTGCCGTCATTCTAGTTAGGGAGTTGTGTTGTAGTTTCGCTCGGGGGGTTAGGGATTGCTGGGCAAAGGTGAGCCGGCGGAATCGAGGATGGTGTTGTTGTGGGTGCGTGTGCGTGTGCGTGTGCAGGTAGGTGAAGCGAGCGACTGGGGTAGTGATTGTCGACAATGAGGCATCACCAAATCATCTACCAACCTTTTCCAGCAGATAAACTGTTGTGGGATCGGCGTTGCTCGGTGGATCGGGTTGGTAGGATGGAGAGATCTCGATGGTGGAGAGGAAAGAGACTTGTCATGGGACTGGTGGGACACCCGTGGGACTCTGTAGTACTTGATTGAGCGGACGGTAGGCGTCCAACAAGTGGGTGGCGCTGAAGCTTGCCTTGTTTGGGACGGTTGAAGCGGGAGTAAAAATCCACGCACCCAGCACGCACGGCGCCACGGTTAGCGCTCTGGGGGGGTTTAGCTATCCCCCACACCTCGCTCTGCACTCTTCCAGCTTCCAGCGCATATTAATGGTGACGGCTGTTGGGCAGCCGCTGAGGGCAGCCGAGGGTCATCTGAAGCAATGAAATGTGCTCCAGCAGTGATGGAGGTCATTTTCTTTGGGGGTGGGGTGGGGGGGTTATCTCTTTCAGCCCGCTACATACTTTTATCTCATTGGGGGCGCAATTTATGGTAGCGTTCTTGCTCGACGACTACGGACGCAATCCAATTCCTGGGTCCCCTTTCCATTTTGCTCTCTCCCTTGCAGCCGCCGCCGCCAAACCCACAACCCGTCATCTGTTACTCGCTCTTGGCCGAGGAGCCTCTCGTGTCCATGTCGTACTGCCATGCCCGCGTGCTTGGCGTGCATCGGGCCTGTTGCTCGGATCCGCAGGTAGCAACGGCTTACGAGGTGATTCGGAGGTTTGGCACCTTTCTCTGTGAGACGGACGGGCTATTTCTCGGAAGACAGCCAACGAGAACGGTGGCACAAGCGAGACATTGGAGAATTGCTTCCATGGTATTTCCTATCCGGGCCGTTGGCCGCAGCCGCAACTCTATCGAGGTGGCATTTTCTATCCGTACGTTGGGGGGCTTAAGCCTTGTGGAGCCTTGAGCATGCGATACTCAGGGCGACTCAGACTCGAAAGCCACATGACTCGTCTGGAATTTGCATGTCTCGCGGTGTCGCAGTTTTGTCGCCAACAAACGTGGGATTGTGGAAGCAATTCCTGGCAGACGGCTCAGGGCCACGTTTCCCATCGAAGCTGTCTTTGATGCTGCTGAGACCTTCATTTCTGGCCCATGCCTGTCGGCGCGCGTAAAGAAAAAGCCCATCCGTATCTCTGGTTATTAGTGTGTCTTCCGGTTTTTAGTTTCTCGCCAGCACGGAGCTATCTCCCTACCTAAGACGGGAGGGAGCCTGAGCCAAACTAAGGAAGCCAGAAGGGGAAGGAAAAAAAAAGGCCGCCAACCTTATTTTGGCACTTAGTACATGGCTGATGGCGCCAGTACCGACAGTCCGTTCCCATGAGAGAGCCACGGGTGGTGTCAAGCCATTGCCACGGCGTAGAGGTGAGGCGTCGCGCAACGCACAACTCAGGTGAGGATGCTGGTGCTTAGAGGATTGCTTCTTTGGCGCCCCTTTATGCTTTCAGCTGAGACAGGACAGCGCAGGACACCCCTCTTTGGCATCACCACCCTCCTCTCCTCAATAGTCGGCTGTCTCTTGGGTCTTGTTTGGAGTGGGGAAGTGACCCCCGCCTTTCTACTTGAGATGTTGCGTGTTGATGAGCCATGGCGTGGTGGTGTGGTGATGAGTCCTGAATCGTGAGATTCTGAGACATCTGTAGAGGGCGGCCAACTAGCTCGCTGAGTCGATGAATTGCACGCGCGAAGCATCCGTCTAGAGCAATGAGTGTTTAAGCTACAAGAATAGGATTGGACTGGTAATTGGACTGGTGGCACCCCGTACCCGTCACCCCGTTCATTATGGTGGGCAGCCGCCGCCTGCTCCGCAACGCACCTGTACATATCCACCGTACTTGACGGACGGACCGAGTAGAGGGCGTAGAGGGCGTAGCGTAGTTAGCGTAGCACCATATCGACAGAGTCTTGCCTCATGCAGTAACACGGCGCTAGGATCGACCCCCAGTTCCTGGCCTGAGCTCCCCCAATTACACTGCCGCAATCATGATTCATCAAGAACGATTTATCGGTTCTCACAATCGACGGTGCGCCAACAAAAATAAAAAATTTGCAACCATGTGCAGTTCTAATCAATTAGCGCCCAGCTTTTGCGACGCTCGGCGCAACGTGAACATGTGCACCGGCAGATGATCCCTTGCACACGCTGCACACGCTGCACAGCTTTCCACTGCCGATGCATACTCTGGGGTTGACGGAGTTTGACGGACTAATTCATCCCTTCCCCCATCGTTGCACTGCAGTCACCTTATTCGAGTCGGGTCAGGTTTGACTCGGGTGCGGTGTTCGCCCTGGGGCCATTGCGGCCAATAGACCAGCCCGCTCTAATCTGTCACTTGCGCCATCGCTCCATGACGCATGCTCATTCGCTTTCCTGTCCAATAGGGCAAGTGGTAGGAGAGCAAAATGGCGGCGTATCCATCCATGGATGAACCAAGGAAATAAAACACCAAGTAAGAGGCTAAGGACCATGGATGCTAATCTTGTTATTCATTTTATTTTATTTTATTTTCCAAGACAAACTCCACACTATTTGATACTACCTTGTTTTATTCTTAGATCCCCGTGGAGAAGGAAATGAATGCCACTACCATATAAAAAAAAAGCGGCAGTCTCAACTCAGCATTCCCAGAAGCGCGCGTCTAAGACACAAGGATAGCTCGCAGGCAGATTCAATCAATTTTTAAACAACTTATTGTTGGTCTCTTCGCTTAAGGCATACATGATCACTTCATCTGCCAAAATAAGAAATAAGCAAACAAATCAATAAATTGGCCTGCATGAATTAGCAAAAATAAATGAGTAAAGATCTCACATGCATCAATCAAGCAGTGTTGAAGGCCCTTTTGATTGACGTTGTGTATGTGTGTTTGCGTGTGCGCTGTTGGAATGTACCAGCTATGACATCTTTTTATGCCATCGCTATCGGATCATATCGACGACGCCTGTTACGAAACGTCTTGGAATGATGGTTTAAAGGCCAGTGAACTTTTAAGCGGCAGATTACGACATGTATAGAATTCATAGAAACCTAAGTAATTGGAAATGAATAAGTCAAGTTCAGATAACCTTCAGCTGCTACGGCAAAAACTACTAAATGGTATTTTCCAATCATGAATTGTCTTGAAATGCCCTTAACTCTTCGTCGAACCAACGTATCCTCTCTTGGTCCTTGGCCTCTCCATTTCTCAGATCATACTATAGAGATTTTGCGTCGCTTAGCTCTCCTGTTCTACGCCTAAATTGAGGATCAAGATCAGTGGTGATTTGACGCCACCATTCATTGCACGAAGTCTGACACTCCCCGAGTCGGTGATAGGTTTCCAATTCTAAATTCCAACGTGCCAATTCATCTCCCCAAATGACAATCGAATAATCCGTCCAACATGTTGGGCATGACCGAATGGACTTTTGCAAATTTATCTCGTCATCTTCAAATATCCATAGTTCGTGAATAGTACCGCGGTTGTTCGGGTAGCTATAGGGGAAGCTGAAATTGCAATTTATGTGACGACAAACTGGTAGTTTAATATTATCCAAAACACTAAAAAAGCCGCCTTTCGAAATCGGTGGACCATACACTGAGTGAAAGCGAACCAAATAAAGCCCATCATTCATAATCTTTGCTCTGTACATATACATGAAGGCCCAAGGTTGAGTGCCTATTTTTTCCTCGATCGCGCCAGGGCGAAGAAAACTTCTCTGACGATTCCTTGTAAGATATTGCCGACCTCGAGGATGACGGTCCAATGGGAAATGAGAGCCAATTCCTTTGGCTTTGAGGTTAATGAGCCTCTCAAACTTGAAATCGTACTGGAGTACACTTAGGGGCAGCCCATGTGGTTCACCCAATCGATGCCGGATCATTATTAGGTGCGAAGTTTCGAAGAGAACAACCGGTCACTGTATCTCAGGCATCCAAGAGAATTGAGGAACCATGATGGGAGCAGGCTCGATATCCCATACATGAATCCTCCTCTTCCCCTTTCGTTGCCATCTCCAATTATGTGCCGTAGAACGCCACGCTTGTGGTTGATAGTTGATATGAAAACAAGGTGGGACATGATCCTGGGCAGAGGCAACGTAGAGTTTATGATAATAAAAGCAAATAGATTTCTTTAGGTCATCCCTTTCCAAAAGAAGAAGCGATTCGAGAACATTATTTGGAATATTTCGATCCACTCCCGGCCCGAACTTGAACGTCTCGGAGGCGAGAGGCACAGGAGCCGATACTCTGTCAGTCGGGTAAAGGGCAGCAAAGAAGACTTTGGATGTGAGGGAGAAGGCAACCCGCGATGGGAAAGGTAGTTGACATGTGATCGTAAAGACAAGCTCCCAAGGTAGACTACATATAGTGCCTCGTGCTGAGAGTGCCTCGCAGGTTGTGGTTGATTCCAGTGCCATGTTGTGGGATGCTGGGAATACTTTTGTTGGAATGTCTAAGATTCAAAGTAGGCGACGGTGCTAATGCAAAAGTGAGAAGCTGGAGTTGGTAAGAACATATCATTTTATACAAGGACCTCGGGTCAGAGTTTTCAAAACATCCAGATTATTTCCATTAGGTTTCGTGAGGCTATCTCAGCCCACCACCATACAATGCCATCAAAAGTTCATCAGTGGAAGTGACAACACACCAATCTCGCAATCTCATGAACACCAACCCCATTCAGGCACAGATCAAGAGAAACCAGTAATGTCGACATATATTTTATCCATTTCTTGAAAGTAATTGTAATGTTTCTTATTCCTTCAAGGAAAGGAACGTCTCAAATACGCCAAAAATCAAAGAGCATGTCAAATATATTGACTTTCAAGTCTTCTAGTACGATTGCCAACAATTAAACCTGACGTCAAAAGGTTATTCAAATTGGATTAAAAAGTCAACTGTGGACTCAATGAGGCAGTAAACCTAGGAACGGCATGATAGTACAACGGGGGTTTTTGTTTTGTTGGATACCATACAACTGACATTACTCTTCTAGGTAGAATAACTTTGAGATGCCCTCAATGCAAATTGAATACTTTAATGCTTTCTCGGTTAACTCGGCTTCGGGAAAGGTTAGATGGCGAACAAGTACTGATCCAAACTCGGGTTTGACTCCTTCTACTGGGCGGCAACAAAGCTCATGTAGATTCCCCAGACGACACCTGCCAAAGCACCCACAAGATTACGAGATTCAACCGATTTGATTACAGAAAAGTTGATGAGGCTCACCGCAGGCCAAAGTTTCCAGCCAGCCACCACAATGGGCCAAAACTCGTCGAGCGAGGCGGCCCACGCACTGTTCCAGTCAACACGGGAAAGATCAACAGTGCCAGGGCGAGTCCAATAGGAAATAGCCTTGGAGATGTTGGTGATTTGTGGCGTAGGGTGAAGAGCAGAGCGGAGAGCATGTGTGTACATGCTGAAGAGGAGCGTGTTGAAAGCGGCACCAACAGTCTGGTCGAGGGCCATCTTGATGGCCGTGTTGCGAACGGAGAGCTTTGGCGGTGGCGGGGGATCATCCGACTTTTTAGGGTGGACAGAGGGCTCTGGATAAGCTGGAAATGTGGACTCCAGAAAGTCTTGCCTAACTAACGTGTGAGGTGTGCTATAAATTGGGTTGAAATGAAGCTGCCACTTACCATAGAAAATTGGGTGGGTTGCTAATCAGATTAAACATGAGAAACTGGAAAACGGGTACCCAATCTATCGACACTTCAGTCTACGGCGCCAAAACAAGCAGGTTAGCCTTGTTCTGCCCCAAATGAAGTAAGTCATGCTCGTACCCCGTTTCTATGCGCCGCGATGAGCTGGGCTAGTACATTTGACAGTGCACCCAGAACGGCAGACTGGAGCATGGCCGTGACCCAGGGCGGATAGGATAGCGACGACATGATATCGAAGATTGGCCGGGTGGGCTGTTGCTTTCCGGGATGCTGAGCAGGGGACGAAGATGGTGTGATAATGTGTGATGCGACAGCGAGGGCGCAGATAAGAGGGAGAGAAAGAAAAAGGTGACGACGGACGGTCTTCGATATCGGTGGAGGCAGCTACCTACTGAAACCAGATGGTGGTTGTGTCCGCATAGAGACAGACACCTTATGCACAGGGCATGTGTTGCCATTGGACTGGCTGGGATGTGATGGACGCTAGTCCCATTATAGTCACTAGAGTTGGTTGGATGATGTATTTATTGTTTCTTACTCATTGGGGTTGTTGATACTTGGAAGAAGAATCAAAATGATGATCACATTTTGTCAAGTCGGTAGGCAGTCGCATAATCCGGCGTTAAAGGAGTAAAACTGTGTCACCCGACCGACATATTTTCAAGCAAGTTATATAAAGAAAGATAAAAAGTATAGAGTCCCGTCAATCGGGACTAAGCCGTGGAGCAACGCCAACAACCCCGTTGAGCGACACGCCTAGCAAGCTCCACCAGCCCAACATCGCGGGGCTTAGAACATAGCCAGAATCCGCAAAAAGACAGGGTCTGGCCGGGGATTGAACCCGGGACCTCTCGCAAGCTATGCTGTAGGGTTTTCCCTAAGCGAGAATCATACCACTAGACCACCAGACCGCACAAGCTCTGATGGGCTTTGGATGGGCTTTGGATGGGAAGCCGTAGTGTGAAATTGCGCTCAAACCGACCGTCCAATAGTGACGGGTGGCCTAGAGGCGCAATTTTGATCAAAGACATGCTCAGTGGTCTCAAATGAACACCGCTTGATAAAAGCCAGTCGCTTATTTACCAACACAACATAACAAAGTTGACAACAACTTTAGGGAAGGCATGAGTTTCATCATTTAGCTTGAGGCAATCTATGTGATTGATCAATCAATATCCAATTAGACTTGCCGGCTGGGACAAGACAGCGTGCTCAAAATTAGGGATGACCTAGCATTTTCAATGTCAAAGCCATGCCGGAAGCAAATACCGTGTTGAAGCCGTAGCCAAGCAAGTTGAGGTTCACGATTGTTCTTGACATCAACATCATCTCGCTAACATTGTTTAAGTGCTTCTCATTTCCATATTCATATTTAGGAATGGTTTCTATTCGTACAGCGAATCTTTGTCATTACAATCGCCAAGTCTTGACGTACCTGGCCCATCTATGCCTTTTGTTGTCCCCACAAACGCACACGCACCAGCGCCCCATTAAAAAGGAACCGAAACCACCACGTCAATCTTTATTAGCTAGCCAGACGCGGGTCATCTTGATTTATGTTTTTATGCCGAGGAAAGATACCACATAAAGGCGAACTGGAAAACGTAGGAATAGATGAACAGGAACTGGGTCCGAGAGTTGCGCTTGGCTCGCGAGGGGGTCTGCATAGGACCTCCAGTGCTGCCAGAGTTCTCAGGGAGAAGGACATATTTCAGTGATCGCATCTAATTATGTTAGAATTTGGGTTAGAGGGTTCGGCAGACAAAACACTTACCAAGAAGAGAGAATTGGCCAGGAAAGTGTAGAGAAAGATGGACCACCCAATCAAGCCACCAGTGCCCTGGCCGCGGTTGAGAATTTCGGCGAGGACAATGGTCACAATAATACCGACAAACTTGTATCCCGAGTATGCAATCAGGTCGAGGAGTTGCGACTGGCTTGAGATGCTAAGGAGGTAGCATCCCAACTTCAGGGCAAAAATCTCCAACAGAACAATGGCCGAACCTTTCGTAGCAGTATAGCCGAGAAGCTCTGGTCGGAACTGGCCTCGCAGGCCGACGATTAGGGTGGAAAGAAGGATGTATGTGACGAATGCCATGACTATGTTGGGTCAGTGTCCCATTTCCGACATTACCAAACAGACGACCAACCTGGAATGTACATGTCGGGGCTATTGACATCTTCTCGAGGAGGAAGATACCAACCTTCTTGCCCATTTGCGCCCATAGCCTGCTTGCGCGACCAAGGCTTGTGCCTCCAAGGGAACAAGACGAGGAAGACTTTGTTGATGACATACGAGTTCGAAACATTAAAATAATGCTTGAGCGCCGAAACGTTGACGTATCGACCAAACTATTGCAGAGTAAGAATTGCAAAGCCATGCGCAACCTAAAGCGGGGTGAGCCTACATTTTGCTCCATGTACTCCTGGCCGTGCTTGAAGGCCGTCTGTCCAAACTGCGCTGCCACCTGCGCCGTGGGATCGTTCATGAATTGGCCATACGCGCCGAAGACATTACCAGCGTTGCCGCCCTGTTGCTGGTATGGAGTGCCGCCGTATTGTTGCGACTGCGCGGAGCCAGGGGGAGGTGGTGGAGATCTTAGCTGGGGGACAGTCGAGACATGCTGAGGGACAGGATGGTGAAGAGGGGGCGACTGGGCGTAGGTAGCTCGCTGCATGGCGAAATCAAGGCCGAAGCCAGAACTGGAACTGGATCGACGCTTGGTTTTGTGTTGGGTTTGAGTTTTGGGGATTCGGTGAGGATGAGGCGGGTGCGAATGCGTTGGACAAATGATTGTGGACAGGTTGATGATGCCCGCGGCGGCACGGAGTATGGACGCTGGAAACTCGTTGTTTGTTCTGGCAAGGTGGTCGATTGCTTTTGATTGGACGCATGCAGCCAGCGTCATGCCCGCCACACACCAGCCACATATACTTTGCTGGGTGAACAAATGGAGCGGAGAGTGCAAGCCACAGTTGTTTGTTTCGATGTCGATTTGTCTTCGAACCCTACGACGACGAGCAGGACAATAAGGTACCAAATAATCAAACATCAATAATAAATAACGTAGAAAAAAATCTGTTTATGATTCACCATCAGTTATTTCTTTTTTCTTCCTTTTTTTTTTTCGCCTAGTCCTCTTGTATGTATGTAGACTTGGACAGCCACTGAGGCGCACAAGCCACATGCAAAAGCCGACATCACTGCTACCAAAATGGCAACTACCTTTGCGCATCGGGGTTGTCGTCACGTGATCGACCTGTTAAAGATTGGCTTTACGGCCCTACCAAGGTGTTGTGGGTCCCTATCGATAAGGAGAAACGCGGCATCTCCGACTTTAATGGGAAGGACGGGTAATACAGAGTTAGCCACATCTCCTCCATCCCACACTCCTCGTCGACTTCTCCCCCCAAATCCTCTTTCCCAACACCCTCATTCTGCAAATTTCTCGTCGCATCCTCCACACCATTGTGCGCCAGCAGAAATCAGCATGTTGGACTCCTTCGAGATCCTTACCACCTCGGGCGTGGTCGTCTGGTCGCGCACCTACTCGGCCATCAATCCTTCTATCATCAACAACTTCATTGCCGATACATTCATAGAAGAGAAGGGCGGTTTTTCTGCCGTCAGCGAATCCAAGTCTGCCGCATCAAACCTGCCCTACAAGAGCGAACAACACACGCTCAAATGGACACTTGTCAAGGAATTGGGTGTCATCTTTGTTGTAGGCCCCCCCCCCCCCCGTCATCTCCGACTGCACCGATCTTCGGCGCTCACATACCCACTTTCGCTAGGCCGTCTACCGTTCACTCCTTCACCTCTCTTGGGTCGATAAGCTCGTCGACAACATTAAGACCATCTTTATCAAGCTCTACGGTGAACAGCTTACGAAGCCACATACTACCCTAGTCGAGTGCCATGCCTTCGACGAGTACTTTGACCAGCAGCTCCAGGAGCTCGACAACACAACTGCCAAGGGAGCTTCTGTCGTCCCAGAGATTGCTCTACATTCGGAAGACAATGGCCTTTCCGGAAATCTGGGCGCTGAGCCTCCCACTACACCGGTTTTGAAATATCGTGGCCAGTCCCTCAATGGCGCCCGCGAACCCGCCTCCCCCGAGTCCGAGTCAACTCCCGCCGTATCCCCGAGCGCATCGCGACCAACAACTCCTAGTAGCCACTTGTTAGTCGCAAAGGCCGGCCCCGTCGCCAAGATGTCTAGGCGCGCGCGCAAAGCCAAGAACCACTCGCCGGGGTTCATGTCTTCTGGAGATGAAGCCTCAACCCAGAAGAAGGGCAAGAAGGCGCCCAAGAAGGGCCGAAGGTGGGACGCCGATGGCTTCGCCGACGAGGAGGACGATGTCCAGCTTGACTACTCTCAGGCCAACATTGCTAGCGACTCTGATGCCGATGCTCGATCACCCGGTGTCGAAGAAATAGATTCCAATACCTGGGGCTCGCGCTCCAAGGGCAAGTTTGTCCTCAAAGATCTTGGCGATGAGGTCCACGAGATTCTTGCCTCTGAAGCTGAAAAGGCAGCGGATGCCAAATCGCAACCCAAGTCTGGTCTTTTCGGCACTGGTGTCAACGCCATCAGCGGCCTGTTCAGAAATGTCGTGGGTGGAAAGACGCTAACAAAGGAGGACCTCGACAAGGCAATGAAGGGTATGGAGGAGCATCTGTTGCAGAAGAACGTTGCCCGCGAGGCCGCAGTCCGTCTATGTGAGGGTGTTGAAAAAGAGTTGGTCGGCGTCAAGACCGCCAGCTTTGAGAGCATCAACAACAGGATCCAGACCGCCATGGAGGCATCACTCACCAAAATGCTCACCCCAACCTCGTCACTCGATCTCCTCCGAGAGATTGATGCCATCACCGCCCCTCCAGCCACCTCCCTCCGCAAGGCCCGCCCCTACGTCCTCTCCATTGTCGGTGTCAACGGCGTGGGCAAGTCCACCAACCTTTCTAAGATCTGTTTCTTCCTCCTGCAGAACAAGTACAAGGTCCTCATTGCCGCCGGCGATACCTTCCGTTCCGGTGCCGTCGAGCAGCTCGCCGTCCACGTCCGTAACCTCAAGGAGCTCACCGCTCGTGAAGGTGGCCAAGTCGAGCTCTACCAGAAGGGCTACGGCAAAGATGCTGCCACTGTCGCAAAGGATGCTGTCAGTCACGCCGCTCAGGAAGGTTTCGACGTCGTTCTCATCGACACGGCTGGCCGCAGACACAACGACCAGCGCCTCATGTCGTCCCTCGAAAAATTTGCCAAGTTTGCTCAACCTGACAAGATTCTGATGGTTGGCGAGGTTCGTTTTTCCCTTCCCTTCTTTGTTTTTTGGTGGGGGGTTCTTTTTCACTTACTAACAGATATAAAAGGCACTAGTCGGAACCGACTCAGTCGCACAGGCGCGCAACTTCAATGCTGCATTCGGCGCTGTTCGCACCCTCGACGGCTTCATCATCTCCAAGTGCGACACTGTCGGCGACATGGTTGGCACGCTGGTCAGTTTGGTCCACGCAACAAATGTGCCTGTGCTCTTCGTTGGTGTTGGACAACACTACTCAGACCTGCGCAACTTTTCGGTCAAGTGGGCTGTTGAGAAGTTGTTGAGCAGTAATTAATTAATGATGGCCTAAAAAAGTAACAATACATACAGCCCGAGGCGAGGAATTCGTACTCGTTATGACTACAATAATAACGCTTATTTATCGGCTGGATAGCCATTAGCCTCACCATGTGTCACTAGGTTCATTTTCACAACCGCAAAGAAAGTTACATCATACAAAGAATTGTTGCAAATATGAGTGTAGATTATGATTATGTGTATATACATGACGATTCAGCGTGCTCGTGTTCCCGGCCCAACTAGGCTACAAAGCCACGCCACCACACACCGCTATGCAACCCAAAAAAGAAAAAGAAAAATCGAAAACACCCTTTATTTCCCCATAGTTCCGCAATCATGTGTTTTTTTTGTTTTTTTTTTGGTTTATTATTCTCTTGTTTCATATCGAGCTCGCCATTTTTTCTTTTCATCAGATGTTTTTGGGGGTTTTTCTTTTTCTGTAATAACGCCCAGCGGGTGAGAAAAAGGAAGCAGGAATCCACAACAACAAACAAGGGTTCGGAACGAAAAAAATAACAATCCCATTCTGTGTGGCGTAACCGTCAATCCAAGGGTATCTTTCTAGGTTCGCAATCTCGGGTGAAAGTAATAATTTGATGTGTATATGCATCGGCCGTTCGATGGTATTGTGACAAAGGAAATAGTTCAGTAATAATAGTAAGGGCTCTCATGTTGCTCCACACAACCAACGCCTCAATCCTCTTCGAAGAAATCATGATCATCAAAATCTCCCAGCTGGGCATCAGAATCGTAGACACTAGACGGCATCATGGGCGGAGTCATAGGCTCAGCTTCCGATTGCTTCAAGGGCGGCGTACCACGTCCGGACCTGTCCGTTCGTTGCGAAGTGTTAGAGATTCCTCGCGCACGGGCGGACACGCTATTTGATGGATAGCGGCGACCAGTGCTGGCAAATGCGGTGGGCTGAGGTCGGCCATTCTCCGTGGGGGGAGTCTGGCGAAGTCCCGAGGCAGGGGGTGTTAGTAGACCTCCCAGCAGGTTGTTCTGGGGGTTTGGACTGCTCCTTGAGGGCGTGACGGTACGTCCTGAGGCCGGTGAGTTTAGGTTCTTGCGCCAGTTGCCCCATGCAGCAGCAATAGGACCAACGGCCTGGGCTACACGGGGTGTGGCGGCCTGGATGGTTTGGGCAATGTTGGGCAGGGTGATAGCAGAGCCTCCATTCATAGCCCTCTCACGCTCCTGCTCCTCCATTTGAAGGTTGGCCTTGAGTCTGATGGCAGCATCCTTGATGGCATTGCGGTCAAAACGCTCGCTGTTGAGGGCGGCGATGATGTCATGTAGATTCTCGTGCCTAACGGCAAGGAGCTCACGAAGCCAGCTAATCTCGTCATCACGCTTAGAAATCTTAGTAGCGGCGTCGGGATCAGCTATCTGCTCGAGCTCCTCAATGCGCTGTTCACGAGCCTGGAGCTGCTCCTGGAGTACCATAATGGATTCCCGAAGTGCCTGAGGCGAAATCTTCTCAGGAAGCTCAAGGCTGCGGGATGCAGCTGGCTTAGGGTGTGCGATGATGGCAGCAGAGCCAACATCGACACCGGCAGACTTGGCAGCGGCGGCAGCAGCAGCGGCTGCCTGCTTAGCGATCTCGAGCTTGTCCTCCAGGTGCAGGATACGATCCTGAAGGTGCTCCGTCTTGGATGCAGAGAGGCTGAGCCGTTCCAGGAGGCGTTGCTCGGTACTGTGGGCATCCTCCTTGGCATTGGAGACCTGGCGCTCATATTGGGTCTGAAGATCCTCAATCTCATTCTGATGCTTGTGTGTAAGTTGCTCAATATCGGCGATCTTGGTGGTTTCGACCTCCTCCAAGAGCATCTCACTCTGAGCCTTGGCGGTGTCGGCCTCAAGTTTGACCTGGTCAAGCTCTGCACGGAGCTTCGAGTTCTGTTCCTCGAGCTCCTCGCGGATGACATTGACCTGGTTGTTTGCGTCATCAATTTCGCTCTGCAGAGCCATCCGAGTTCTCTTGACCTCGCTGAGGCCGGACTCTCTCGCTTCCTCGAATTCGCGCTGGTAGCGCATAGCAGTTTGCTCAATCTTGTGGTTTTCAGTCTTCATTTCGGCAATTATGCCCTCGAGGCGCTTGCACTCGTTGACAGCACGCATACCGGAGCGTTCGTTGTTCTGCAGACGCTCCATCTCCACCTCCAAGCGCTCGCGAGTCTTGGCTTCGGCCTGAAGACGAGCGTCGAGAACCTCCTGTCTGGCAAGCATAGCTTGATCCTTCTTGATACGACGGGCATTATCCTCGGCAATCTCGCGGGCGGCATTGCTCATGTCTTCCTGAAGCGAGATGAACTTACCTCGCCATGTCTCGCGTAACCGATCATTCTCCTCAAGCTGGGTGGTCAGGGTAGTCAATGACTTCTGCATGTGCTGAATCTCATCGAGGGCACGAGTCAATTCACTAGACTTCTGACGAGCAGACTCCTCGGCACGCTCAAACTCGGCACGCCAGTGATGGTTATCCTGGCGCACATCACGAAGCTCAGACTCGATAGCGTTGCACTTGTTGGTCATGTCGCTAGCTGACTGTTCGGAATTGCTCTGGGCAGCCTCCAGAAGGGCCATGCGCATTGATGATTTGCTGTTGGCCTGTTCAACAGATCGTAGCTTAAGATCCTTCTGCTCAATCGTCTCGCGGAGGCGAGTGACTTCTTCAGTGGCAGCCTCGTGACGGCACCGGGCCTCGGTAAGCCTATCATCAGCTTCCCGTCGGGCCGCAACAGACTCTTCACTAAGCTTCTCGTGCTGTCGGACTCGGTCCTCCAGGTCATTAACACGTTGGTCGTAAACGCTGCGGTTAATAATCTCAACCTCAACTCGAGTCTCGGCAGCCTGAAGCTTGCGCATGAGTTCAGCTGCCAGGTCTTCGGCCATCCTGCGCTCAGCGACCTCGTTTTCGACCTTGGTCTGTTCAAAGTAAAGTCGCTGCTCCAGGTCAAGAATCTTGGCTTGCATTTCCATCATCTTAGGATCTTGCGCTTCCTCGGCATTGTCGTTAGCGCTGGGAATAGGTGGCAGGCGGCTCTGGACTGCCTCCTCAATGACCCTTTTGAGGTCGTCGCCGATCTGCATGTTGGCGCTGAATGACTTCTTCATGTCCTCCAGAGCCTCCAAAATGGCAGCAGGGGCTGCCTCCTGGGGCGCTGGGGGAGCAGCGACCTGGTTACGTTGCTGAGCATTGAGGGCATCCATGACGGCGATGCGGATTTGATCCAGCCGACGGTCTCTACGGGGGCTAATGGAACGACGAGGGATAGGGTCTTCATCTTCATCATCGGCATCGGATTGCTGCAGCTCCACAGACACGCTCCGCATGTCTCGGCGCGACGAGGGGGTGCGTCGAGCCCTGGTGGCAAGACCCTGCTGTATGGAGAACAGGGACTTCTCCAGCGGCTCAAGCCGGGACGCAAGCAAATTACCAACCACTTCATTAACGCGGCCGTCAAAGAATTGTGCGCGGTTTTCAAGCTTCTCATGCTCGTCCTCCGTGAAGGCACCATCCCAGTCACTAGCTGGTTGGCTGTCGCCAGCCGGATTTTCAGGCGTTCGTGTCAGCTCTGGCGGGTCAATGAAGGGGTCTTCCAGCTCAGTGCTGGGCAATGGCTTAGCAGCGGGACCAGGAAGCGCGTGGTATTCGCGGGGAGTGAGGCTGGTTTCGTCGCGTGTAGATTGCTCCACAGCCGGGTCGAGCCGGTAAGGTGATGAGTTGGCAACTGCAGCAATGGACAAATTGCGTGTGGGGCTGGTCTGTTGCCACTTCGGCGCGTCGGCCATCTTGTTAACACCCATTGAAGGATCATCAATGAATTGATCCATGACAGCATCAATTTCTTCAAAAGTCGGCTCGCGTTCGTCATTATCATGGGTAGTCTGCAGGCCTTTGGGGACGGGCTCAGGCTCCTCGAATTCGACCGATTGGATCACATTCTCGACAGCATCAGCAAGCATTGGCTGCTCCTCTGGTGTAGGGCTCCGGGCAAACCGGGAAGCACCCAGACCCTTAGGGTTGGGCGCAGGATCGGCGAATCGCGATGCGCTCAGACCAGAAACAACCCTGGGTTGCGATTGGCCAGAGCTGAATCGGGAGGAACCAAGGCCGGAAGGTGCTCGAGCAGGAACAGGGCTGGCAACAGGTGAGGCTTCTGTCTCAGCTTCGGCTTCCTCGTCAGTCTTGGAATCCTCTTGGAGAGATCCAGTTCCAGGAACGAAAGGCTGGGCAGTAGCAGACAGAGTCTTCTTGTGGCCATGTGCGAACACATCCTCGCCAAAGGGTCGGGCGTCGTTAAAATTCTGAATCTCCGTGGTCGACTCGAATTCGTACGGTCGCCAACGGTTAAGGTTCTCGTCAGAGGGAGACTTCTCAGAAGGAGTCGCGCTTGTTGCTTGGGTGTCGATCTGGTTGGAGTTGATTGATGACAACGAGGTGTCGATGGGCAGAGCAGTATCCGCATCATTGGTGCTTGCTTCATCCTTGACAAACTCCTCCTCGTCCTTAGGCTGCTCGGCGAAAAGAGGGACGTCGTCGCCATCGGGGGCAGAGCTCTTTGCACGCTTGACACGGGACTCATCAATCAAGCGACCATCGCCATCCTCCTGTGGCTCAGCCTCAACCCTTGGCGACTTGGCCTTTGGAGGCGATCCGCCGACAGGTCGAATAATAGGGATAGCCTTAGATTTCTTGCCAGGGTTAAAGTCACTCGTCGTAAGATCAATGCTGCCAAAGATGCTTCCATGCTTGCTAACGCTGCCAGATGCAGAGGCGGGACTGTTGAAGGCGTCGGACAGTGGTGTGAATGAGGGAGCATCTGGGTTGAACTTGGGACCAGATGCGGAGAAGCTGAAATCGCTCCTTCCAGGAGAGAAAGCTGGGGCGTTGGCATTGATCTTGGCAGGGGTGACAAACCCAACGGGTTCGGCTGGCGGGGAGGAGACAGGATTAGTGTTGACGCCGGCTTGGAACACAGCAGGCTGGAAGCCAGCGGGTTGGAAGCCGGCAGGCTGGAAACTTGCTGCCTGGAAGTTGGAGGTGTTAAAGTTGAATGCACCGCCGGGAGTGAAGCTGCTCTGGCCAGGATTAAATTTGAACTCAGGTGCCTGCACGTTAAGCTTAGACAATGAGGGCTTGCTACTGTGGCTAGAGCGACGAGCGGCGCTGCTGTCGACAGATACAGCATCATTCCAGGGGTTGCTGGCTGTGGAGAGTGTCTTCTGGTGTCCACCAAAGCCTGGGAACTCAAAGTCTTGTACGGGTGTGCCCAAATTGCTAGGGTTTGTCTCAATTTCGTAGGCTTCATCTGCCTTCTGGGTCTCCGGGATTTCATTGAGGCCATGGAATTGCGAGAATTTGGGCTCTTCATGAGTATCCTGGGCCTGAGCTTCGATCTGGTCACGGAAGTAGGGCTGTGACAGAGAGTGGCCTCGACTGTGAGGTCTCGGGTGGTGCAGGACAAGGGGTTTGGGGGGCTCGTTGGCGAAATGCTCGGGAACAGGGAAGTGCTCTGAAGCCTGGCGTTCATGCGCAGGAATGAAGGGCTCTGCGGTGGGAACTGGAGCCTGGGTCTGGGGTTGAGGGTTGTAGTCCTCGTGTTCCAGCTGGTTACGCAGCTGCTCCTCCAGATGGTACTCAGCATCATCGATCTCAGCCTGCAGCTCGGCATTCTGGTTCTGCTGTACGGGCTCGGGAGTCTTGGAGGGGCTCTTGCTCGGAAGCTCTTCCTCATCTTCCCGAACCTCCTGCAGACGTGGCGAGGCTCTAGCAGGTTGCATGAAGGGGAAGGACTGCTGATGGGGCAGCATGGGGAACTGCAGAGATTGGTGGCGCTGGTGCATGTTGAACGAACCAGGGCTCTCGATTCCAAACGGCGACTGGGGAGATGCCATTCCGTTCAGGTTCATGAGACCGGGAGAATCATGGCGATTCAAGCCGTGCAGGAGACCGGGCTGGCCAGCCCAGCTCTGTTGCGATTGGTGACCGAAAGGCGATCCGCTAGCTGGCAGAGAGATGGATTGTCTAGGATTGAACTTGCCAGGAAAGTGGCCAAATGGTCCCGGTGAGGCCCCAGAGTTGAGGGCTGGACTCTGTGTGGCTGATGACCGTCCAGGGGCAAACTGTCCAGCGAGTGGGAATCCCGGCAGGCCATGGTTGCTGGAAGCAGACGAAGTGGGGATAGGAGGAGAGAAGGGCAACGGCGGATACTGCACCGAAGGTTGCCTGCTTAAGTCGGTAGCTGGCGAAATAGACGGTGCTGGAGGCTCGTCATCGCCAAACGAAACACCAAGCGCTCTAAGCTTGGCCTCCTGGAGCTCATTCTCGTACTCCTTCCAAGCATTCAAATCTGGCAATGTGACCTTGAAGAATCGCTCTGCTCGCTCCTGTTCAATTTCATCAAAGTTGGGCCATGCATCACGGGTCTGCGAGTCATGAGTGCCTTCAGGCTGATATTCTTCTACCTCAAGATCAAAGCCGTCGATGTCATATCCGAGCTCCTGCCACGAGGCAAACATGCGCTGGATCCCGGCTTGGCTGAGGGGGAATGGCGCCTTGCCAGGCATTCCTCGCTGGTCATCACGTGGCAGCAGAACCATTATGTTCTTGCCCTTCCATGGCACCTTCTTCTTGATCCTCGGTGTCATCGCTGTGACGGGTTCCTTGGGCAAGGGCTTCTGGGTGCCCTTTGTTGGGGTGGCTGACAGCTTGTGCTCCCCATTCATGGTGGGAGCAGCCTTCATCGGGCTTCCCGCAACAGTTGCTTCCGGTGTCGAGGCGGCCTGAGACCTGTCGCTGATCGCGTCGTGGTTTGCCGGCACGGCTTCGGAGGTCGCCATACTGCTGTTCTGGTCCGTCTTGGGGCTGAGGGAATCCCCTGGTTTGAGTGTCTCGATGCTGGATCTCGCACGGGGATGATGTCGAGACCCTTGTCGAGACAAATTGTTGGATTTTCGGCTGGGTCGAGGCGTGAGAAATCCGCCGTCTTCTTGCCAACCTCGTTCTGAGCCGCTCAGTGAAGAGTGCTCACTTCCACTTCCTTCGCTAAACCAGTGACCGCTCTCGGATTTATGAAGGTCGTCGGTGGTGTGCGTGCGTATCCAATCCTCGGTAAGCCCAAGCGTTTGACGGCGCACCCGGTTCGCTAGTACGGCAGCGGCAGCGCTCACGGACGATTGAGGTTCGGTCTGGGATTGAAGAAGCTCGGGGACTGGGCGAAGAAATGGGGTCTCGATGTCGAGCTGGTGGACTAGGGAGTCGTCGGATCCCGAGCTGCTGAAGCTCTGGCGTCTGAGGTTTCGATCAGACTCTGGATATGGAGAACCCCAGCTGGCCGTGCCGAATCGGTTTTCGTCTGCGGCACCCGAAGGCGGCGTCCTCAGCAATTCCAAGGCTCGGTCCGGGAGCCTAGGAGCTGGGAGCGGGGGGAGGATGGGGGACGATACAATCTCCTCTTCACCGTCGAATGTGGATGCGGTGGAAAGAGCAGGAGATGCCGGGCCCGCAAGTCGAGAAGGAGAGGCTCCAGAGCCGTCCTGTGCCGGCGCAGCAGGAGGAGGAGCAACCGGCAACCGTGGAGAAGACGTCTTCACGGAAAGCTGTCAACCAGAGGCCCATAGGCCGTTTTTGTCAGTACGCAGTGGCGGCGAGAGGGGGAATGCTACACATGTGCAAATGGCAGGCGGAGGGGAGTACTCACCCAGGGAGATCAGTGCAGACGAGGGACGGGTCGCCTGCAGCTGAGTCTCGAATATCGCGTCTCTCGAGGTCCGTCGCTTGCACGAATCCGAACTCGATGGCCAAGGAGGGAGATGGGACGCAGTATTCTCTTGCGTGGCCGTAGGGGAGAAGCAACCGCGACGCGCTTTCTCTCAACTAAAGGGGGTTGTATGGCGTCGCTGAACGCTGCGTAGGAAATTTCCCAAACCAAAATGGATATTGGGGGGGTGTGTACCTCCAGGGGGTAGTATAAAATCAAACGAGCTCTAAAAGAAAGGAAACGGCTTCACAGGAAAGGAGCGGCCAGACGGGGAGATGGCGATGACGGTGCGGCCGGACGCATCGAGGGTGTGATATACGCCGAGAGGGACAAGGGGGGAGGAGGAAGAAGGAAGAGAGAATGAAAGGGCGGCGGTCGAGTTCCTTTGAGGGTTGAAGCGTTCCCGGTGGAGGAGGTACGGAAGTACATACGTATGGAGGAGGTACGGGATACAGTGCAGGCTAACTACTAAACTAAAGTACAGGCGTGCGCGCCTTGCTGCGTGAGAGCCCAGAGTGGCCCAGAGTGACCCAGAATGGCAGCATGAGAGGTTCGAGGCTAAGCAAGCAGCCACCGCTGCATCCCATTTCAACGGGTGCATACAAACCTGGGGGGTGTGCACAGCACTGGGAATGGAAAGGTGTCCACTGTACACTGGGGGGGGGTCCGCTGCGGCCAGCCCACTGAAGAGAGCTGGGGACTGGGAGCAACTTTACGAACCCGTGGAAAAAGGGACACTTGCCCACTGCTCACTGCCCACTGAGACCAAGCTGAGATGGGAAACCAGCCAGAGACCGGTCGCGGGACGGAGGGGACGGACCATGGAACAGCTCCCCAATTCTTTAATGAGGCCCGCTATGAAAGTCACCGCATTGGCCCCGGGGTAATCTCGCCAAGGGGGGTGTGGGCTGGTGGATAGGGGGCAGAAGGCGGTCGTGATATTGAGATACACTGGATTCCAGTTGACGGGTAGCCTGTGGTGCAGGTACAGCGCAAACCCTTACTCATGGATTGCTCTTTTTGGTCCGGTTTCCTGCTGGGGCCCTGCAGACACCAGCCAAGCAGCAGCAGCATGCTTCGCTGGCATCAACCACACCAGTCGTCCCACCCTACCCTTGCAAATTCTCGCTCTTTTACCCCCACATCGCCCAATCCCAAATCACTACCATGGCACTCTTGTCGCAGAGAGCCGCTAGGACTGTCGTTAGCATCAAGCGTGGTATTAAGCGTGGTATCCATTCCGTTCCTGATCAGCGAAAAGTACTCCTCGAAAAAATCTACAAACCCTTTCAGGCCTTTCCTCAGCATAGCTCAGAATGGCTCGCACTCGCCCACTCTGGGTGCGTCTGGGAGGACTACCACGAACCCGCAAACAGCGAGAAATTAGGATATATGGAGTTGCAAAAGGTACATAAATCAACAGAGATCATGTCTATTACTCTAACACATATTAGAACGTCTCAGATACCCTTCGTGAGATCGACAACGTCAAAAAATTTATGAAGTTTCCGGCCAATGTCATCTCCAAGAAACTTGTGGCTGCCTACGCTCACCAGTCCGTCCAAATCGAGAATAACTCCCTTCGGCCAAGAGCGAGCATGGTCATCGATGACTTTTTGATGTCCGATTTTCTCAGGAATCTCAACCTGCCAGCACTTTCTGCCAAGGACCTTTTCAACTACGACTTGCCGAATGTCAGTCACCTTGTTCCTGGCGCTGATGAGGCCCAAGTCATCGAACTGCGTAACCACCTTGTCGTTTCTCGCTGGATTTCTGAGGCATCCTTGAGAACCCCAAATTCTTCGGGTTTGGGGGAAGACGAAGTGCGTCACCTTTCAGCTCTGACTATGAAGGACTTGAAACCAGGACCGTATTATCCTTCCATCTTCGGGCCCAAGGTGAAACTTGGAAATTATCGCGAGATTCCACTTGGCGTGAAGAGCAACCCTATGCGCATCTTCCCCTACCATCTCGAGGTTCCCGCATGTATGGATCGTTTCTTCCGGTGGCGAGAAAGAGTCCACGAAGACAAAACTCTTCACCCGCTTATCATCGCGTGTCAAACTGTGGCATATTTTCTACACATCCATCCTTTCACCGATGGAAATGGAAGAGTCTCTCGGATGATTATGCACGACTATTTGCTTCGACACGGGTACTGCCCATTCGTTCTACGGCCATTTGATCGAAAGGATTACATCAATATGATTTCGGACGCGCAGGATGGGAAGCCGGAGGACTTTGTTAATCGGGTTGTGACCTATCAACTTGAGATGATGTACACCTTTGCTTTCTACGAAGAGGGCTAGATAGGTAGCACCACTTCGGGCAGCCCTGCTGTCATTCACGCTTGTCGGTTCTATATGGTTTCTCGCCCGCAGATTGGAGGAACCGCTGGTGCTGGGCCACTCCGCACCCAAGGCTTTTTTTTTGGGGGGGGGGGGGGGTAGGAAATGAGACAAAAGGTGTGTGGTTAGAGGAGACCAAGAAGAAAAAAAAGTTGCCAAAAAGAAATTCCCGGGGATCATCGCACGCCTCACAACTTGTCAATACAAACGTGTAAAGGTGACGGAGCAGAGAGCGAGCGAGTAGAGGCGAGAAGAAGACAAGTGTATGTATGTACTCAGTCAGTTCTCAACTGCGGCCTCAAGTGCTGCCTATTTTCAGAAGCGTCGTCCCCGCCTCCGAAGACAACAAATCTGCACCGTCTCAGTTGTGTCCCTAGCACGTCACCAGCAGGTGGGAATGTTTCTCTCGCAAGGCCAAAGTCAAGTCACCTTGTAAACACACACTCACACATACACACCTGGACAATCGCCACACTTGTGCAACCTGTGCCTGTCCAGCTAATCCTCTGGTCTGGATTTCACAACATAGCGAGCAGAGACGACAGGCCAGGGCCCGGGGTACCGTGGCGAGGCCTGGTAGGTTTTTGCATTTTCGCGTTCACTTCAATTTCGAAAGCCTCCTTTTTTCTTAATCCGCACCGCACGTGGGACTGGAACGCCATGCTAGGTATGCCCTTCCCTCTACCCAGGGTCTCCCGCTCATGGTCGGCAAGCAGCCTGCGACATTGCGGTCATGGTCTACAGCGTCATCATCGGCCTCAGTTAATTAATAAACCAATGCTGCCCATCCCATGTACGTAGCGTGTCAAACGGCAGCTCCCGCCCACTCATGCTGCAGCATCTATCCGGACAGCTGGCTCGCAGCGGTAAAAAGAAAAGAAACACGGCGACAGATTGAGGTGCCCAAGGCCGCAGTAGTTCAAGCATGCAACATCGCAACATCGCGTTTCCCAATTCGCTCCTCTTCGTCCCCTTTCATCCGCATTGCACAGGCCTCGATCATAATTGGGCCGGACCACCGATCTGCGCCCAAGAAGTGGGGAGCATGGAGAGAAGCCCAGGGTCAAGTCGTGCAAGGACTGCCCCTGCATGCACGTCTGCACACGCTGGATGGCCCTCCTGTGACTCTTCCCTTTTTTTTCTTTTTCAGCCCAATGCCAACTGTTGACAAGCGTTGGGCTTGGGTGCTATTCAAGCCACCACCACTACTACCATGAGGCGGGTCCACCGACTCGGTCCCGTGTCCCGGGGACGATGCGGGAGGGGCGACGGACTCCAGATGTGTGTTATCACAAACGTCTTCAAGGGCAAGCGGAATTGCTATCATACGCCTTTTCGCTTCGCCAATGGCTAAAAAAGATGTGCCCTCGACGTTGCCCCCACAAGCTATGGCATGGGCATTTGTCGTCTACATGTCCCAATCCACCAAGTCACAAGCCAATGCGACCATTATCGACATACCACGTCTCTCCCGATGCAGCATGGCGTCTGTCCACTCTACCCAATCTTGTCGCCGACCCCGGATTTCTGTCTCAGACAGTGTCGTCAGCCCATCTTGTCGTCTCCAGCTTGCCGGGTTCGTCATCACCCTCCCTTGCAAGCCCTCTCTAGCCCTTCCTCTTGCTCAGCTACAACTAAACAACCCAGCCGAAGCCGTGACGCACTTTGAAGTATTACTTCCGCACCCAGAAGCCTGACATTACAGCCCTTCCATAGACATCCGTGCACGTAGAATGTCCATAGCCCCTCGTGGCTGTGCCCAAAATAGGTGCTGCATCTCCTTGCGCTCAGCGATCTGACCGTATAACCATCATCAAACAGCCTCATCTGAAGATGCCGAGTTTTTAGAATCCCGTATCGTCAAATTTTGTGGGTTTCATCTCCGTCCGCGGACGTCGGCTTGCGTAATTCTTCGTCTTCGCAACATGGTCGGTCCTTCACTCGCCCATCCCGCGCATGACTTGATAAACTCACAAAAAGTGGCAACCCGGCTATGCTCAATCTCCCCATCTGCCCATCTGCCCATCTTCCACCCGTCAATCAAATCAAACTCAAACTCCAAGTCATCCCTAAAATCCCACTCGTCGAATAGTTCCATGCTCAGGCTGCCGCGCACCACCGGCACACTGAGAAAAAGCAACGACAGCCACATTTGTAGACGCCAAAACAACATGGTAACTGAGACAATGATTCCACCGATTGGAATGCAGACGTTTCTCCGGCGACAACACGGCACCGTAAATAATTGCAATCAGCTTTTTGCCAACTAGTTTGCGTCAAGAAGAGGGGCCTTTATTGTCAATAAATGGTTCTTCAACCCAACATCCACAGTCCAATACGCGCGGGGCAACTTTGGACAGGTCTATCCATTTGGCCGCGAATGCAACGTCTGACGTGACATTGAGTTGCTCATCATATATAGTCAACAGACACTTGTTGGTGGTTGGTGAAAGTCTCAGACTTTTGTTGTCGACGGCAGCCCGCTGAAACACGAATCCGGTGATAGGGAGGGTCATCTTCAACAGATCTTGTCGCATGTCGAGTCGCCGCCCTCGCCGAGACAACTGAGACACTTGGTATAAAACTAGCCCTAGCTTCGACTGCCAACTCCTACAAAAAGTACAAATATGAGAAGGGGCCTTGTTTTCGGTCGTTTTATTGGGACATCGCATTCATCTCATGAAACCCTTGGGCGTAATCCAAGTTAGTAGAGCACTCGTTTGCGTTCCCTCTGCCTTCATGCAAACAATGATATTGTTCCCTCTATAATCATTTACAATAACATGACTGCACGGTCTTTTTCTACCCTCAACACTTAGAATCATTGTTCACGTCGAGTTTTATGGTTTCCGAATAGTCCTTGACCCATGTATGGAAATACTGGGCCTGTGGCTTTCTTACTGACCAACACAAAAAGCAAAAAAGAACCGTCCCTTGTCTTGGTGCTACATCCAGGGGAAATATTCACCTGCAAATGCCAGCCTATTTTATCAGTAAAGTATTGCAGTGGAATACTTTAATCAATTGGCTGCTATCCTGCGGTTTCCAAGTTCGAGTTTTGGTCTCTGCAGCCATACTGCAACCTACGCCAGGTGTAAGAATGACTCGATGGGCGCAAGGCACTTTTACATTCAGTCTTTCTCTTGTCCTTTGTGGGTCATGCAGGCATGTTTAAGCGCTTCTATGGGCGAAAAATAGCCTCTCTTCCTCGGGCATTACAGCTCCGAGGCAGTTCAAGCAGAGCCATATAGGTTCCTTGTTTCTGAATGACAACTCGGTGCCAGACCATACTTACAAACGAGGTCCAAAGCGCAATGTTCTACGCGATAATTGGCAAGGTGAATGGCACCCAGGTCGACTTTGTCAATCGGCCCTCTTTCACAAAATATTAATTCACCTTTTGAGATGTAAAATTTTCAAAACAAAGCCACAGTGGAATGAGTCTCATGCACAGCCAGTCACAATAACTAGAAGTAATTTGGCGCCAATGAGATACAGCAAAGGGCTCGTATCCGCCGTCATATCTGAGAATTCCGATATACGAGAGGCTGTATTTTAGTTTACCTCGAATTTGGGGTTTTTTTTGGGGGGGGGGAGGTTGCCAGTACATTCTCGTATCGATTTCAGTAAAGCAAATGTCAACTACAGTTGCATCCTGAGTTAACACCAAAGACATTGCTACTAACAAACCAATCAAGTTATCAATGCACAAAACAGTTAGTGCAATAATAATCAAGGTATAAAAGTGATTTTGTGTCCCTATGAGGAGAAGGACGGCTCAACAAGGTAGCAACACCAATGAGCAGGTCAAACCTATAGACTTTCAAATCCTATGGTACAATTGCCCTTGTGCCCACAATCACCTTTGAAGCCTAAAGGCAATGCAAGATGAAAACTCCGAAGCTTTCTCCGATGGAAATGCAATACAATAAAAAGATGCTGCCAGCCAGAATTAGTACAATAATAATATTCCACTCTAGCAGTTATTTTATGGTCTAGTTAGTCCATATAGCAAGTATTTAAATCGCCAAAGGTCGATAGGAACTTCCGAGATCTAAATCCCTAAGTTGCATCCGCTCTCTGACGTGGAGTAAACTGCTAGGGTCAGCGTTTGATGTGGCTAGCCAAGGTACCCCTTTATAGGCGTATAATTGGCTTTTTGGGTGCTGCCGGATTCGAACCGACTCGGCAGCCCTGCGTTATACAACCAACTTTCCAGATAGAAATAGCAGGCTAATGTTATTTGCGAGTCACACGTGTTCACTTATTTATTCTACTTAAAAAAAATTTTCCCACGGGATTATTTGCAGCCAAATTGATGTTATGCGCCATGTATTCCGTTGCCCGTATGCTACAAATACTGAAAGCGTCAGTCATGGCAACGTTGGCCTAAATAAAACGGACTTGGTGGGTAAAAAGCCGAGTAGGGACAGCGCCGAAGATATCAAATTTCCTAGTAGTCCTTGTTCGTTGAACTATTTATAATCATGTTGTAGATTGTCGAATCCTTCCGCAGATCCGAAGAGTAAAGGCCGCAGTTCAACAAACATCACATGTTGGCACGATTGCCAGTATCCCTGAGAATACTTGGTCTTGCTACCTTGTTGAGCCATTCCTCTCTTTGGGAGAGCCAAAATCACATTTGTACTTTGACCCCTGAAAATACTTGCAATTAAAAATTTTGCAATTTTCACGGCATTGGTTTTAATTTTGGCCTGGGAACGTGTCGTTAATTCACATAGAATAATCGAAAAGGCATGTACGCTGTACAACTTGTTGAGGTAATGATGGTTTTAGTGGCGGGCCACGTTGCAAGGCGAATGAATAGACAAACCCACAATAACACAACCCTAGCTATCTGGAGACCCGTGTGTGAAGTAGCAAAAGAGGTGAGTCATGAATTGAGGTGAAGGTGGTGTTGGTCCCTATATGTTGTGACTCACAGGCCTTTGTCTCAAATTCTAGTGTTGCGACAGGCCGGGACCTACCCTATAGTAACATTTGAGCTCAGGTTACATTGGCATATTATACCATATTTAATTGACTTCTAAAAATATATATATGAGGTATAAATCAGATTCAGTTGTTCTTTTGGTCGGGGCGAATAAGAGAAACTAACCAAAGTTGTTCAAATACAGGTTGTATCTACCCACCAGGCACCTTTGTGGTCTGAATGACTCCCATCCCCACCCCACACTGTCTTAAACCATCGACCAGTAAAAAAATTTTCATACTTGACGACAGATCTTGAAGTTTTCATCCTCCAAAACGTAGGTTTCGACAACGCATTCAGGTCCAGATACCGCAGATACATCATGCCCTCCAGATCAGATATCACCTACTTTGGTGCAGGCCCAGCTCTGCTACCTACTGACATTCTGGAGGAAGCTGCCAAGGCTCTCCTTAACTATCAGGACACCGGACTAGGCGGTATGGAGCTCCCAGAGGCCCTCGTCGGCTGTCTTGAATGAGTCATGCTGACATATGCTTTCTCCGTACATAGTCGCCGAGCACTCTCATCGCTCACAGCTGGCTGCCAATATCATTGATCAGGCCAAGGCTGATCTGGCCTCCGTTCTTGACATCCCGGACGACTATGAGGTTCTCTTTATGCAAGGCGGTGGCACAGGAGAATTCAGTGCTACAGCGTACAACTTTGTTGGCGCCTGGGTTGCCCGCAAGCAGCAGGAGATCCTTGGGGATGCCAAAGGCAACCCCACCGACCCCAAGGCAATCCAGCAACTCAAGGAGGCTGTGGAAAAGGATCTCAAGATCGATTACCTGGTTACCGGCGGCTGGTCACAGAAAGCGTCAGCCGAGGCCGAGCGGCTTTTCGGCCCAGAGCATGTCAATATTGCGGTAGATAGCCGTCAGGCGAACGGCGGCAAATTTGGAGCAATTCCGGATGAGAGCACCTGGAAGCTATCCAAGGACGCTGCCATGGTGTATTTCTGTGACAATGAGACTGTCGATGGGGTTGAATTTCCCGAATTCCCCAAATCTCTTCAGCCGGGGCCTGATGGAAAGGGTCCAATTGTTGTTGCCGATATGAGTTCAAACATCCTAACAAGAAAGATTCCAGTAAAGAACTTCTCGGCCATCTTTTTCGGCGCCCAAAAAAATCTCGGACCAACCGGCGTCACCGTTGTAATTATCAAGCGGAGCTTTTTACCCCCCGTCACATCCCAGCCTTCTGCTAGTCTAATGAGACAACTGGGCCTGCCTATTCCACCCATCATCTTCCAATACGAGACTATTGCAAAGAACAATAGCCTTTATAATACGCTGAGCATCTTTGAGTAAGTTGCAATCAATGTACTGTTTCTAACCCGAGATGAATACTAATCATGTTGCTAGTGTATACATCATCGGCCAGGTTCTTCGAAAGCTACTGCAAACTTACCCAGACAAGGTTGAGGGACAGCAAGCTGTATCTGACAAGAAGGCTCAGCTTATTTATGATGCCGTTGAAGCCTTTCCCGAGATCTACAAGATCATTCCCAGCAAGGCAGTGCGATCGCGCGTCAACATTTGCTTCAGGGTTACCAAGGGTAGCGATGTCAACGCCGCAGAGAAAGCCTTTCTAGAGGAAGGTGTCGCCCAAGGGCTGACTGGGTTAAAGGGCCATCGTTCGCTTGGCGGAATCCGTGCTAGCAACTATAACTCGATCCCTCTTGAAGGCGCAGAGAAGCTTGCGAAATTTATCCGCGCTTTCGCAACGTCATGAGAGCAACGTGTCGGTCATGCTAGTCCGGGATTCGGTTTCCAAAGGCAGAGCCTGCTGATGCTGACCTGAGATATGCTGGAGTGAACATGGCATATGCTCAAAGCAGAAAGAACATCGGCTACTTAAATTACTTAGCGTAGGCCAAATTCCACGAATGTCTCGACTGTACTCGCCGAAGCTGGTGCAGGCCGCAAATGGGCAGGCAAAGGGACAGCAACGTAGTCACAACAATATGAGAACTCACATCTCTACGTACGGAAAAGCTCTTTCGACCACAAAGACCTTCATGCGATAAGAAGGTGATTCAAGGGTAGTGGCCATCTGCAATGCATTCGTAACAGCCCTCGCGGCATTTCTTACTGCTTCATGGACATAAGACCAAGTTGTAACGCGGCTTGTTCCTCCTGTACGGTTGCCTCGGCCATAGTAGGACCCGGTCATGGTGGCACGCTCATGGCTATTTCTCCAACTCTCATGAATATCCAAAGGGGTCGCTGCGAGGGTGTCCATCCAGTTAGAAGAGACTGCAACTGCCTTTCCCAACTACTGATATCACTTTGCCGTACAACTGGGAGGTTTATGACAGTCAAAAAAAGACAAAAACAAGGGATATTCACGCCAATATATTAGTTGATTCAAGGCCCCATCTTTATCCTTGAGAAGAGGCATGTTCATCTACTTGTTTTTATACAAGCCAACGGGTAACAGGTATAAATAAGCCCAGCACAATGTCGCAACAAATCCCAGCAGAAGTTTACAGCTTCCACGAAATCAGAAAGAAGAGTAGCCCCACCACAGAAGAGGCCACTATTCAACCCCAAACAATGGCTTAATCAAGAGGAAGGGCTAAGAAGCAAGGGTTACCAAAATAGAGAGTTTGACTACATAGGCGATTCGTCGCAACTATACAGTTGCATTGATGACTACCGGTAAGTGCCACGCAACTTCATCACCTGTCGGATCGTACCAAAACCACACCCCAGCACCGTAGTCATTCATCAAGAAGCGAGTAAAATGGTTATGAGGATTGGAATGGTCCCACGTGGAGTTGTCGGCATTGAAACAGTTGTTTCACCAGGCACGTGCATTAAGAAGAGACATGAATGAATTTTGACACCACGATAAGCAAATAGAATCAATGTTTGTTTTACAAGCAACGCTTGCTGTATTGGTTTCAATTATTATCTGTAGTACGAGTAGATACATAAGATACCCAGGAGTTAATGGGTCGTCAGCCATTTAGCCATCGATAGGCATTAGAAAGATGTTTCGCAATGTTGCGTCTCGACGAGATTCTAAGAGTCGGATCTTCTGGGCCTGTAAAGAAACCCGAGTCGACACCGCGCTCAAATGTCCCAGGGCAAGGCAAGAGTCTCTATTGGATAAGCTGGAGCTCTGCCAAAGTTGTTTTGGATGTACTACGCCATGCGCCGTCAGGCTTTCGTAGTCGTACTGTTCAACCTCTTACGGTTGCCTCTATACTTCCCATGATGAAAGAATATTCACAATGTGATGTCCGGAACGCCCCTTGTGCAAGTACGATAAACCCCATCAAGCCAGGCGGGAAGAGATACAAAAAAAACAATAATGTCTCGGGCGACACTGGAATGTGACCCGTCCTTCAGGAAGAGCTTATCAAAAGTTTGATGATGCGTTTACGGCTGTAGGGTTGTGGTAGGTATCGAGCGTATTCTGGAAGGGACTTCGGCCACCGCTCTCACGTCCCGCGCTGGGGCTGGGCTCGTTCTTCTCAACAGGTCCGTAGCCGCTATGGTAAGAGGTGCTAGTGTTGTTGAAATCCATCAACCCATCGGCCTCTTCGTTGATCTTCTTGCGGCCCCAGATTCTGTAAGCGACAATACCCAGGGCGCCGAGAATGATGAAGCCACCAATACCGACGACCACGCCAATAACGGTGTTGCGAGTCTTGGGCGACATGCCGGAAGATGAGCTGCTGGATCCATCGGAATTCAGGCCAGGGGTCGAAGTTGTGATGGAGATGGAGGTCTTGGTCTCCCTGGAACCATCACTGTTAGTCATGGTAACGATAGCAACCTTGGTCGAAGTAATCAGGCTCTGGGTGATCTGGGAGTCTTTGCTATCGGCCGTAGAGCTGCTGCCACTGTTGTTGCTGTCGCCGGTGCTTGTGGGAGCAGGAGCTTCAGTAGTAGCGGCGGAGGTATCTTCAGCGGCGGTAGAGGCGGCAGGAGCTTTAGAGCTAGAGGCAGCATTGGAAGAGGGAGCGGCGGCAGCGGAACTGGAGGCCTTGGAAGCGGCGGCGGCAGAACTAGTGGCCTTGGCCTCGGTGGTCTCAGCAGCCTTTTCTGTGGTCTTGGCCGCCTCGGAAGTAGCAGCAGCCTTCTCAGAGGTGGCACTGGCGTTGCTTTCCTTTTTGGAGGAGGTGGCGGCGGCGGCAGCAGCTGTAGTCTCGGCGGCAGAAGATTTCCCGCCAGCAGTTGCGCTTGGGGCAGCAGCAGTCTGGTCGGAACTGGAATCGTCGCTGGCGCCGGGTGTCTGTCGACGAACGAGGCGGCCGTTTTTGTGTGTAAGGTCTATCCGAGATGCCTCGACGAGGTAGATGACTGAGAATGCCACAAGGAGCAGCTTGAAGATTCGTGAAGCGTACATCTTGACGGATGTGTGGAGGTGACGTAGATGGGGGAAACGATGGTCGAGTCGCAGGCGAAGCCTCTCGGTGCCCTTTGAAGGCGACGAGGCCGGATTCCCAGTCTCAAGATTGGCCAGACGCCCGGTGAGGCTCCTGTTCAAGTTAGAGAGGGTGGTGAGGTTGACGGATTACGGCTCGGATCACGAGGTTCGTGGCCCCGAGCGTCGTTAGGAGGTGATAAGCTAGCGAAAGAGGTATCGAGACGGAGTAGAGTCACGATGTATAGACGAGGAACGAAAGTCTTGATAACGAGAGTGATGGCGTTGGGATGCCGGCAAGAGTAATAAAAAAAGGAAGCGGGGTGAAGTGAATCACGGTAGGTAAAAAGAAAATATTAGACAAAGCGAGAGGGAGGAGGGAAAAGTAAGAGTCACGAGAGGAGGCGTAGGCAGGACTAAAAAAGCGAGCGACGATTAGTTAATGATGAAGAGAGTAGGAATGGATGGATGGGGCGTGTGTGGGTGTGGGTGCGGGAAGACTTGCAAGGAAATGTGCACTTGCACTTGCAGAGGCAGCTAAACCCAACTCAGGTGCATGTGCTAGTGGAGGTGCCAGCGTGGAGGTGCCAGTGCAGGAGTGCAGTCGCAGCGCTAACCACCTACAACCTGGCCTGCGAATCGGGCACAAGGCCTGGCTCGTATTCCCACCCACAAGGCCACACACGGCTCGAGTGTGTCAGCCCAGCGGTGGCTCTAGTTGGCCGGCCTAGGCCTCCCTAGACCTCCCTTGGCCACCCCTTCTGTTGGGGGAGAGCAGCAACACAGTGAATATGGGATGGCTCGTGAAGGCTGTGCACTGCACCACACACACAGCTGTACCCGCTTTTTGGCTCAGGTCCCTTGGTCCCTTGGTCCTAGGTCCCCTATCCCTACGGTCCTTACGCTGCTTGGCTAGATGGAGGACCAGATGCAATGCCCGTTAATGCACGGTCCCTGGATTCTTCTTGGTTCCCACGACAGCTGCCGCTGCTGTTATTACGAGCTTATTCTGGATCTTACGAGTGGCCATGTAACATCATCTCTGTGCAGCCCATGCCATGTTGCAAATTACCACTATCCTGCGCCGTGGCCAGCTTCCCCGCCAGAAGGGGACACTCTCGTTTCCCGAATATTCCGCCTCGCCAGGCGACCTAGAAACGCCCAGAAGACGACCCCAGCAGCCCACCGGACCGGACCGGGGACCCAGACGCCGGACTTGGCGGGCAGACCATGGGGGCAAGTCAACAGGGGAAGAAGACATGAAAAAAACACGATTGAACAATGTGGTTATTTCTTTTGTGTCTCGGTGGCTTCCAAGCCCTCGTTCCATCCAGCCCTTTGCTCCTCTTCAACTGACTAGCATCGGCTTCAGGATGCAATGCTGGTCAGGATCCTAGCGACGGATTTTTTTTTTTTTTTTTTTTTTTTTTTTTTTTTGGGGGGTTTTTTTTTTTTTTTTTTTTTTTTTTTTTTTCTTTCTTTTTTCTTTTTCTTTCCCCGACCGTCTCTTGCTGTTATTTCGTCTAATTGTTTTGCGCGAGAACAAACCACACCCCACATTGAGGCTCTTTTTTTTAT
>JAHVYB010000278.1:0-45713 GCA_020623695.1 Calonectria henricotiae
GGACGTCGTTGGGCGACCGCTTGGCTCGACGGTCTGCGTGTAGACTGTCGCGCGCTGACGGTCGATCGGCCGCGGAGGAGCTCGTGGATCAGTGTGACGTAGTCGAGACATGGAGCGGAGACGATACGCGGCCTGGGCGCTGCGGGAGGGGGGGGGTGGGGGGGGGTGGGTGGGGGGGGTGGGGGGGGGGGGTGGGGGTGGGGGGGGGGGGGGGGGGGGGGGGGGGTTGTTTTTTTGGTCGGCTGCTGACTTCTCCGGGGATAGCAACTATTATTGATTCCCGACATGTTGATCGCACATCCGCTTCCAGATCATAGCTTGCCGCGATCAAGTCCGATATTGAGCCATGTACCTTGCGCGTGATATACGTAATAATCCATGGCGGGTCGCACACCGATGAAATCTCCTTAGCATGGCCCCAACCATCGCATCGGAATAGACGTCTGGTGCCAGCAAGGACCTACTGCAGTAGTGGTCTCGCAGCTAGGCACACATCATTGTGGGAAGCCGCATATATTGGCCACAACCGGGCCTTGCAGCTCTGGCTGGACCAGGGTCGCGCCCCAGCCGGCCCCTACCTAGTCGTACATGCATGCTCGACATAAGCCATCAGAACTAGAACTGTCTTGGGTATTTTATCCTATTTGCTTTTGCTTTGGTTTCGGTGTACCTGCAAACCGGATCGGTGTCCTCTCTTCGAACCACCGATGCATGCACCCCCTGCGGCACGTTACCGTGCGCATCAATCCATTGAATTGAGGAGAAGAGATGACACGGTGCTGGTGCCATCCATCGCGGGGTGGTAGGCGATTGCGCCGAACCGTTTGCTGCGAGACACGTGCACCACCCTCGACACACATGGCCAACTATCGACTAGTTCTCGCTTCGCCAACTGATAGTTGCAACCCAAGGATGCAGAGCTGCCCATACATATGTGTGAAGTTAACAGGGCACCGCAGCAGCTGAGGCATGTGGGGATGCGAACGACACAGTAGGTGCAGTGACAAGTAATCGAGTTGGGCAGCTTAGTGGTTCAGGCATAATATGATGTCAAGGAGGCGGTTGAGACTTTGGACACGAAAAGATGATAACTGACTGCTGACGGGATTCACGGACAAGGCACGGAGCAGTTTTTTCCTTATTTCCTTTTCCGTTTTTTTCTTCTCTTTGGTTTTTGTTTTCACGGCCCCTCGATACACGAGCCATTCATGCATCCCATGTAGGTGTCGATATTTGGCTGGAGCGAGGTCGCTGGCTATCAATCAGGGTAGCTTTCGCTGCTCTGCCATTGGGTGGTACGAAGCTCAGTGATGCTTAGCGGCACGGGCAGTACGAGCCAAGGTAGCCTGCTACCTATACCAAGTCGTGGTGTGGTACGGGAAACGTCGTGGGCTTGCGGCAGGCAATGGGGAAGCAGGTTTAAATCTACCCGGTTTAAATTAGCAGCGCAGCGCATGTACGATATGTCACAGCGAGCGTGTGAGGAGCGAACGCGGCGTTGCGCGTAGTTGTCCATCTGAAATTGGGCAACGATGAAAAGAAGCGATTGACTTGCTTTACTTGGTCATGCAAGTGCTACCTACCCAAAATCATGCGAATGTAGTTTCTGTCTGGTCGCGACCGACCTACCAAAGAAGGAGTGCGGCGAATAGGTAGACACCATCTCAAAGAGTAACTGCAACATTGGTTTCTTTTGGGAATTGCTTTTTGTTTCACATTTTCTAACCCTTTACCCTCTGCTTTTGGCATTGTCTATTGTACTTAGCTCAGGAAACAATCAATTGACTGCAATTGCGATATGGGCATGACGATGAAAAATGGCCCTGCGCTGCGCTGCCTTGGCTTCTTCTTCAGCTACGGCGGCGATGCAGATGGTATGCGGATCCGTCTCACCCTACACCGTTCCTCGCGCCTCCTACCCGCGTCCCCCATATTGATACGACGCAAGTGTGCTACCTCCAGTATACTCTGGTCTGAACTGTGCAACGTAGCTAGCTCTTTGCTGGCCCCACGGGGGGTGTGGCATGCAGCGCTGCCTCACCTTTCTCTGCGTCACCACACCTGCACGTCCCCAAAGCAAGACATCCCCATCCCCCATGTGGCTGTCGGCGCTTTTTGCTTTCTTTTTCGGGTTTCCGTTCAACTTTGGTTGCCAAAGGGCCTGCAATTGTTTGTCTCACGGAGGGTCAGCGTGGGCTCCCCCTTCCCTCCTCTCGCCCGCCAGTTAGTCTAGAACATAGCAATGGGCATATGGATTGAGGTACGTCTGTTGATGCTGGATACCATGTGGGTGGCATGGTGCCTTGAAAAAGCGTGGGATTCGACCCGGTCCATAATAGACCAACCAGTCAGCTAGCCAGCCAGCCATCCCGCCGTCCCGCCATTCCCGTGGTCGCCGATGCCATGTTGTGCCATGTCATGCTGCCCCCCCCCCCTCTTAGCTCTGCCCTCTCGGGTGTTGTGCCTGGGAAGGTAGCCAGTCCGCATCCGTGATGGTGCAGCTATGACTCCTTTTGGTTTGATCCCCATGCTCCTCCCGACATGGAATCAACAAAGAGCAGATACAGTCAACCTCTTCATGCATGGCCAACAGACCAACAGGGCCCGGCAACGTACCAGACACAACGTACCAGACACTGACAGCATCAGAAGCTTTGCTCGCGAGCCTAGCAAAGAACAGGGAGGTGGCCGGGGAATCACCCACTCAGAACACCCCAAAGCCTGGGATGGATTGGCCCCCAGTCAGCCGGGGCGGACCACCCAAACCCACGGACGCGGAGCGAGCGGCGGCGATCGCTTTTTTTTCTTCCATGTCTGCCCCGTAGCTCGTAGAGAGAGACCTTCTGGTGCGAGAACGCTTGTTCTTCGCCAGCCGTCTTGTCGTCTCTTCTCTCTTCTGCAAGGCGCAACGCACATTGCTTTTTGGCCTTCCCGAGAGGGCGGTCATTTGGTTCCTAAAGCTTCAGCCCGCTTCAACTTAGACCATGTCCACATCCACATCCACATCGAGCCAACAAAGTCGCATACCCGCATGACACCAGGTTGCCGTTCCCGCCCTGCTGCGATGTATGCTTGTTGGTGACCTTCTGCATCGCATCCAAGAAGTAGTGCGGTACCAAGCACGTTCGAGGGCACCACCAAGGTTCGTGGTATGCGTACCCAACCCAGCCTCATGCGCGTGTGTGTGCGTGCACGCGAATGGTTCGGTGGTGCCCTGTCTGTCACCCAGCTTTGACGGCCCACGGCCAGCGCACGCCGCGAGCTTCTGGGCCAGTCCTGCTTTGGCGGCGCCCTGTTGACCGCCTCTGTTTGCTGGCCATCCCCTTGGAGCCCGCCCACCTCGAGCTAGGGCGGTGTCGAGGCCAAACTTGCAAGGGCGCTAATAACTCTGGATGGTTCTGCAGCGCGCAGGGTTTGCTTCGGGGCTCCTCTTGACGACGGGCTGGCGGGTATCCATCCCCTTGGTTCCGGGCGTCTAGTTTGGCTGCCGAAATGGATCGTCGCTCCCAAGTCACCCGTCCATCATCAGCATCTTGGATGTTGGGGACGGACCCGAAGCTGTGGTCTGGTGTGGTCTCGCACTCTCAATGAACACACCGACTGTCGCTTCTGGTTCGGGTGAGAAGAGGACCAAGAAGCAAAGTTGACACCTGCCGGCCAGAGGTACAAGCAGCTCACCGTGTCATTAGGGTCCGGGACCTCAATGGTAACCCCATCTAAGCCCTGTTACAGGCTTGGCAGCGCGAAGACCTGTATGGGTCCAGATGGGTCGACCCCCTGGTACGTATGTACATACATGCTGGCTGCCCTGTTCCTAGTCACAAATACACCCTTGTCGACACGTTAATGTGGTGGCCTCTGATGAGCTATTCTGTCGTTAGGCCCATTCCGCTAGGTCCCGGTCTCCTACAGAATGCTCTGGCGAGGCCCCTGGTCATGCTCTCGACGGTTCTCTGGCAGGAAGTCACATTGCGGGACCCATGGTATTCTGAGCCAGGCTCCCCCCGCTCTCGGTTTGGGGTGATAAGAGACGGGGGTGGGAGATGTCATCTTTGAGAGTGCAGCAAAGAAGGAAAAGAAATCATAGTGACTGTGGCTTGTCTCCATATAGACCCAGCTTCACTCGAACAAGGGTCTCTTTTTTTTTTTCTCTTGCTGGCCTGCCTGTGTGGTATCTTACATCATTTCTTTGCTGGTCCAGGACCGGGCTTGACCTCGTTCATCTACTACCTTCGTCGCTTCTTTTCCTTCTCTTGCTCTGCCCACGCCTCGAAGTTCAAGGCTGTCGGGTTTTTTTGTCGTCTGTGTTCGCTTCCAAACATCTGCTGGCGCTAGATTGTTTATTGGCTTACATCTACGGTACGACCAGCCCTGCTTCATCCCACTCCTGTTGGGCCTGTCACCCTCAACTCGAAATATTTCCGTCTGCTGCAAGACTCGTTGTTGACAGGCGCTGCCAAGGCCAATTGTTACAAGAACAGGGCGAACATATTTCTTTGGCTGGCACTTCACCAATCCGCCAGCTGGTTTTGGTGCTCCACGCTCGTCGGCCATTCACAAGGACCAAGTTCGTCTTGAGGAGCCTGATTTGCCGGTTCATCGTTCCCCCTGCCAGGTTGACTGGCAACCACCACTGGCGCCTCAGTTCTTTTGATGACGAGTTCCGCCTGAATTGAGACCAGCGCTTCTTCCAATCGCCTGAACATCCTCGTATCAGACCCATCGTGGCGACCCCTTCCGCTCCGGTCCAGCTTATTGATCAACAGCCAACCACGCCTGGGGTATTATATTCTCTGGGAGGGACCACACTTTCTCTTGACGCATATTACTCGCTTCCCGGCCAAAGTCGCCAAAGCTACATTAATTACAGTGGCTAGGAAGGAATCTAGGATCCTCGCCAGTTCCAACTTGCACAAAGACGACGTCGGGAGCAGGTAGTCCGGTTCTTAGACCCGGACACTCCCTCACCCACAAAACTGGCGTTTGCGACATTGCCATCTGATATCTTTGCACAGAGTCGGGACTGTTTGGGTATCAATTCCCAGCGAGTCCCCAACCACAACATACCCAACCTGGCGATCCAGTCGGCAGGCCTGTGGCCACAGGCACAAACCACACGGGGCAGCCCCAGCCCTGCTGCAACCGATTCAACCGGCGCAACACCGAACTCCCCACGAACTCCTTCCTCGCCCACTTGGCCGCCTCAGGGTTTTTCGCTACAGCAGCCCAAGTCAAAGGACATCGCGCAACCGCCGTTGACTGGAACTGAGGAGGGTCGATGTGCCGGTCCCCGCGGCCAGGAGTGCGAAGGCGATCAGGTCCCGATGTCACAGGGTGGACCTGCGCCTTATCATGCCTCACGCCGCTCCTCAAGGTCCCCCATCGATGGTGATCAACTCTCACCATCTCCGTCAAGATACAAAAAACCTAGCGGTGACGTGCGGCAGGACTTCGGCGGCGTGCACTACACGAATGGGGAGAACAGAACCCAAATAGTTCCTCCAAGGACTCTGGGTGTTCATAATATCCTAAATCCTTCTGAGCCGCAACGCCTGGCTCCAGGAGGCAACACTAATCTTCCACCAGTTTCGAGGCCTCAAGAGGCCGGGATTCCCACATCAACCCCTGGGCCCTTTGCAGCAGCGCGGCCCTACTCGACCGGACATTCTGCATCGATATCGCTTCCCGGGACACCTGTGGGTGCCATGATGCCTCTGGGCGGGACAGCTTCTGAGCGCAACTCCCCGACGACCGCATTCCCCTTCCCTGTCGCGAACAACCCGAGAAGGAAGCTAAGCCCCAAACCCCCACGAGCCATGAGTTTAAGTCATAGCCAGGTACTGCATGGCTTGGACCCTCGCCCCCATCCTTCGCTACCAAGCATGTCGCCGGCAAAACGACCTTACGAGAGCGACGTTGAAGAGCATCAATCTCAGCTTCCAGGGCTACACCACCCTATGGGAATGCCCCAAGGACACTCTGTTGGGATCCCGCCTTCAGCAAGAGCATTATCGCAGCCCTTGATACCATCCCCTGGTCACGCGCCTCCCTCAACCCTCCCACCTACCAGTGTCCCAGGTCGACATCAACCCCACGCTATGCAGGCGCAAGCTCCAATGCCTCCTGGAATACCACCCACACGACCATATTCGGCCGCGCCGCCTGTGAACGAATCTTCCACCCCTTGGACTGAGATGATACGCCGCCACGGCCTGGGTGGGGGAATGGTTGGTCACGAGGCACAGCAGGCATTCATGACACTACCTGGCAGCGATACCCCGATCCCAGTGCAGGTAGACTACTCACAAGCGTCTAAAAAGGCGGACGAAAAGCGTCAGCGCAACGCAGTGGCATCAACGCGGCATCGAAGGAAAAAGAAGATTATGTTGGAAGAAAACACCAAACAACTACAGGAACTGCGTGATGAGAGGCGGCAAATGGAGCTGAAGATGGATGAACTAATGCAGCAGCGCGATTTTTACCGCGATGAACGAAATAGACTTAGGGATATTGTCTCGCAGACACCATCGATCAGCCAGCTTGCCGTTGGGCCCCAAAGTCCCACCTCGGTCAGGAGTAGTAGTTCCTATACGGAGAGGAGTCCTCTGATGCCTGGTCCACCTTCTTCGATCTCCACCTCTCAAGGTTATCCAGGCGAGCCAAGCGAGCGACCAACGCAGCGCCGAAGAACCGATGACCGCCCCGAATTCTCCATGCCTGTGTATGGCACCCCCACGGGGGTGCATCCTGGTTCGTCGCCGGGCGCGTTGCCACCGATGCAGGCTCCCTCGTATGGCGTTCCGTCACGACCGACATCAGCGGCATCGTCGACTGGAGGCGACAGGCTACCCCCTCTGAGATCCATGGAGGGTCCTCCACTCCCAACCCACGGAGGAGGACATATCCAAGAACAGGACCCCAGGACCGGCCAGTGGGTTTCGGTACAGCCTAGGCCTCAGGAGACGGGATGGGCAACACGAAGACCCGAAGGTCCGACGAGATGAGGGGCCGCAAGACGATTTCGAGATTAGACCGCTTATTGATGGCAAGACATGGGAATGCCGAGACAGCTCTTGGCACGTGCGCCTTCATACTCGGTTGGATTTCACCTACATATTATCTACTCTAATATAGGGGTGCGTTTGGGATTTTTCGTTTTGGATGGTGGGAACGGTACTGGACGGCGGGAACTTGGAAGACGCATCCGTCAGGCAACTGACAAATACTTTTTTTTATATCTTGTTTTATTTGTGTTATTTGTGCTTTTTTCACTGGAGTTGGACACTACCCTCCAGGTGGAAAGGTCTACGATGAGAGCAGAGGGTGAAGCGTGTTTTCTGTACTGCGATTTCTTTTCTGTTTGTTCCATCATTATACCTTGACGCCATATTCCAGAGCCCCTGGGCAAGCCCAGAAATACTACAGAAGCCATGTTCCTATCCTCAGATTGGATATTATTCTTCTTTTATTCTTACCGATAGGCGGGCGCAGATAAATACCCATTTTATTCCCTCTTGTCATTTCTAAGATACCAACCTCTACACTCATTACATAACATCAACATCCTTGGAAAGTAGTGTTTCAGCCAGGGATGGGAAATCAGGGCAGCGATACCACAGGGACCAAGGGAGACAACTTGGTTGCAAGAATAAAAAAAAAAGTTTGGTCAAATTACAGGGTTTCTTTTCCTATGCCATTTTTGTTCTTCATGTCTTCGTATGGTGTTGATTGTCTGATCTACTTTTTCTTCTTTGGTTTACTGTTTGTCTGAGTTTCATCTGTCCTGGCGTCTTAGTTTTATGTACTGTGTGCGTGTGTGTTTTAACGACCGAGTTAGAGAAAGATACCAGATTGGAATTGCAGCGCCTTAAGTGGCCGGATAGGATAGGTGTTGTTTTTTCTTGGTCTTTTTTTGTCTCCTTTTTAGGGTGTGTTTTTCTTGTGGTTTGATACCTTGGGGCTCCAATCATGGAGCGAAACACCGCGGAACAATTGGATGAGGGGACGTTGAGGACCACACAGGTCATCGAAGAGGCTGAAGAAGAAACCATATTATGCCGAAGTAGGATAGTAATAATATCTGGACATTTATCCTTGATCCAGATGGTTTGCCGTGAAAGTGTGGGTGATGATCTACAGATGTGCCCGAGAAGGGAATAGATGGCCGAGTGGAGGAGAGGGGGAGGGGGGCATTCCTTACAAAACTCGCTACCGGAGTCGCACGCCACGCCAACTTTGATGATCCCTGACCTGGGGATGAGAGAGAAGTCAGTGTGTTTCCGTAGGGTGGCGCAAATTTCCTAATTGAGGAAGCCATGCAGGTGCGGTGCGAGATTATCTATGCCGGTGCTCGAGACAAGACGAGACGGCTCGCGTCCACAGCATGTGCTATATTGCGCAATTACCCCGAAGCGGTTGGTTGGCCTGCGTGACATGGTATAGCGCGCTGAGCTGCAGGCTACTTTGTGATGGCCGTTGCTAGCGGCTAATCACAGCCGCCAGTTACTTAGTCTGATCTTGCGGGAACGGGGCAGCCCGCCGGCTGGTCCCTTGTTGCTCTTGGGTCCCTAGTTTAATAACTAAGCAACTAACTAACTAATGAGATGTGTGTGTGTGTGTGTGTGTGTGTACGTCTGCGTATGCGTGTGCGATGAGGAAGAAAAAAAAGAAGGAAAAAACGAGTTGGGCATTCGTGGGTATCCCGTCACGTCGTTGCCCAACGCGCAAACAAAGCTAACGTTGTTTAGATCACACACACCAAAGTATCGGAACGCGCGGGTTGCCTTTAGAGATGCAGGTCCGTCGAGAATAATAGTGTTGATTGTCAAAGGGGGGAGTGAATATTTGGGCGGAAGAAGAGAAACCCCCCCGTGAAGTAAGAAAAGACGGGATGGGCGACAAGACAGTGATGGTGCGGTCAGGACGATAGGGCTGCTTGTCATATCTCGAGTTTATCCACGCCGGGTCGTCGGTCTGGACCTTGGGTTGGCAAAATGCGCATGTAATGAGTGGTAATGGATATTAGACGACGCCTCATATCACACAGCATATATGATTATCGGAGATGTGCTCCGTCTGCAAGGCAGGATGGCAATGCTGGTATCTGACACACACACACACACACACATGCACACCCCATGTCCAAGGAGGAGGAGTCTCGGTGTGATAGCGCTAGCATGATATCATATTGTCATAACAATTGAGTGCTTTTATCAACAGTGGATTTTTTGACAACGTTTGTAGGGCTTGTGGCTTGGGCGCGGTGTCCCCGAAGACTGAGACACTCGTGTCGCGAATAGTGTATGTATTCTCGTATGTACTATATACATAAAAGAGGTACGTGTGTAAGTATGGCCCTTTTCTCACTGGTTTTTCTTTTTTGACAGAAACATGGCTCACTGTCTTGCATGCAATGTTTATCGTCTGTATGTACCTCACATCACACAGCTCGCGAAGGGGGAGGGGGGGGTTAAACAGCATGAGGTTGACCAGAGATGGAAAAGTTTAGTCGAGAAGGGGAAAAAAGAAAGAAAGAAAAAGCCCATCCCACTTGGATCTTGGTCATGCATATTGAGGGGGTACGTAGTTGATTTTTTTTTATTGATTTTTTTTTATATCTTGTCTCCCCCGCGTGTTGAACATTTGAATTACAGTAACACTCCCCCACCCCACACTCTTTTGCATCGCGTCATCCCGCGTACCTGGGCGTTCAAACCACTTCTGTTACATGATGACTTCTGGCATCATCCCTGAATGGCCTCAGATCTTGGCGTCTCAGGCATTTTTGGCGCCATTTTTGTTACTCACACCCTCCAGAGCAATGAAGCCCATAGACCATTTCGCCACACCAATGCCCACTCACACCTCATGTACACAACAACGCACACGCAGCCAGGTCAAGTGAGACCACTGCACTGCGCTGCACGTACCGCACCGCAACCGCAGCCGCAACCGCATGCTGCCCTCCATCTTCTCTTTACCGTATGTTTGGAGCCCACTGCTGTGCTCCTGTCCGCTGGCCTCCCCGGAACCCCGTCCGGTTGGGCCTCTCTCTCCTCCGTCCGGCGCCTCGGTGTGCCTACGCACGCAACATTGACAGTATCGCCTCGTGAAACAGTTGTTTGCTTTTGGGCTATGAGCCATTCTGACTCGTCACTTGCATCTACCTACAGATTACATACACGCACAGTACATACATGTCGCCTACTAGGTATGTACAATATAGACTACGCATATACAGGACATACAGTACATACATAGTACCCACCTCATGCTGCACCGCAGCGCACCGCAGCATGCGCGCCCCGTCACCCCCTCCTCCTCGCCGAGCGAGATTGGAGAGACAGCCTTGCGTTTGCCGACTGACAACTGACGACGCTCCACGGCGGCAACAACGCTAGATGTCTTGTGTGACCCCCCTCTCCCGCCAATCTGGTTCCCCACGAGGTTGGCGTGCTCGTAATCGCTCCTCACGCATTTCATCCCAGCTCTTGGCATCTCGTGGCGCACGTGCAGACATCAAGCTGCCGTTGCATTGAGTCAGCCTCACTTGCAGGACTCGCTCGCCAGGGTTCCCCAGCGTCGCATTCGCATCCGCCGGCGCTTACGAGCCTTGCCTGTTGGTCGCTGCTACTGAATGTCACCGCTACTGGGGAACGACGTGGTCCCAACCGCAGAGCCTTTGCCGTGTAAGCGAAATCTATCAAAGAAGAAAATTGTAGTCAAAACTCAAGTGAGACACCTCGTCTAGGATATCTTAAGACATTGGCGATGCGATAAAAGGGGGAGCGTCATTCAACAGAAACTAAACAGGCGAATCAACCCCGTCTTGTCCGCATATGTCACCGGCATCTAAGACCCTGTCAGGATGACCGACAGGCTCGTCGAGATCCTATTGAAATCGCGCTCGGTGTCACCAAGAAAGAATCGGTGAGAAAACTAACCACAACAGTAGACCGACGCCGGAAACACCGCACGCGCCATTCAGCCTTGGAGCGAAATCGTCAGCGACGGCACAACAAGAAAGCACATTCGGTTCTGTGGTCTAGTTGGTTATGGCATCTCGTTAACACCGAGAAGGTCCCCGGTTCAATCCCGGGCGGAATCACTTTTTTGCCGCTCTAAAATAACATGGCAACTATGAAACAACGCCAGGATTTATCACCGCGCTTCAAGGTCATTGTTAATAATAAGTGTCTGAAAAGCTAAGTCATGTATTTTTGTCGATTCCATTGTGTAGAGTATCAAGACATTTTTATGATACTAACAGTTGCAGCCGTGCTGCAGGTAAACCATAGATCCAAAGCAAACTGCAAGAGTTTAAACCCCAAGTTTAATCTTAGCTTAGCACCAACCTCAATCATTGTAATCGAGAAAGGCCACCAGTCAATATATTATAACTAATATTATTATTATTTAATGATGTCGATGATAACCAGTCATTTAAAACAAAATAAAAATTGACGAGAAGTCAAAAAGGAAATCCAGGCTTTATACCTGGGGCTGGAATCTCTCCCGCCGGGAATTGAACCCGGGTCTCAAGCGTGACAAGCTTGCATACTGACCACTATACTACGGAAGATTGGTGGTTGTGATCAACCACTGTAGCACCGGATTTCGATGTCCGTTGTAGGCGGGAATTTGTATAAGTAGCCTTTTGCCCCGATGGATCACCTTAGTTCCAATTCCTGCTTCTTCATCGGTCGTGGCGTTCAAGCCGATCCATTAGGTAAAAAAAAAATTATAATAAAATATAATAAAATAAACAAAAAACTACGTTGACGTGCATTGATCGACGGTGGTCAACGCTGCAAGATGGTAGACACACACTAACAAAAATCCATCGGAATCAAATCGTGGGGGTAGTCCCGATACCATCGTCAACAAGAGCGTGGCATGCCGTGGGGGGTTCGAAATGGGGGCATGCATCGGTTCCCAGTGGCAATAGCTCAGACGTAATAATCAGTGATGAAAGGTAGGTAGCAAGAGAGTACCAGTTAAAACTTGATATGCGTGTGCGGGGGAAGAATTACAGCGACATTGTCGAGTGTGTCGATGGAAGCCCGACAACCTGGTCGCATCTCATGGCGACGACTCATGGCGTGCAAGCGAGATGTAATTATGAACAGGTGGGGTTCAAGCCTGGTACTCACAACCATCTATTGTACTGTCCACACGTATTTTTCTCGCATTGTATCAAAGACAACATGTGATACTCTTAGCCCAGTAACGCATTCCGAAATCCTTTCTTATTAGGCCTCCTGGGAATGAAGTTGATGCCAGTGCGACGGCGCCACATGCCAATATGCGCCACATGTGGCTGGCAGCTTCCTCAGCTGCTCATCTCTGTGCGCCCACTCCAGTTTGAATATCTGGCCTCGAGAACCATTTTGATATCTCTTGAAGGCAACGTCGCAACTCGGGCAAGGCCATCGCACACATTCTTTTGGTCGCTATTTCCCCTCATTGTGACTCTAAATATTGTAATAACCCCCCGAGACCGTTTCTTTTCCGACAGATTCGCACGAAACGAGGCACAAGGCCCCTCCCGATCAACACCATGGCCCCGCCACCGTTCCCTTGCGCGAGCACCGAGCTCGACTATCCGCTCTACGCCCTCGACTTTGACCAGGAGGATTCGAATCGCCTGGTCGTCGGCGGAGGAGGCGGCGCTGGTCGATCCGGCGTCGGAAACAAGATTGTGAGCTGCCTCGTCCCGGTCCAATGGTTTGCGATAGCCTCAGACTAACCCTTGCGCGCAGACTGTCATCGAGACGCTCTCGGAGGAAGAGCTCCGCGTCGCCGGGGAGATTACCCTTTCACGCGATGAAGACAGCGTCATGTCGCTCGCGATCGGCCCCCAGAAGGGCAAGACGACGCACCTCTACGCCGGTGTCAACTCGAGCCCCGACAGCATCGCAAAGGGCAAGAACGAACACCTCCGAACCCTCGCCATCGAAAGGTCAAAGGCGCGCTCCTCCATCGGGGCCAAGGGAGACACCAACGTCACCGAGTTATCGCGAAGCGCCATGTTTGGCAACCCCGATGCCGATACCTACCAGCGACTTTTGCGCATGGCGGGTCCCGTGGGCGCCGCAGCGACGGCTATGGGCAAAGATTCCCAGCTGGCTGTTTTCGAGGCTGCTGGAGCAGTCCCGAAGCTCAAGGGTGTTCTCGAGCTTCCAAGGGAGGCGGAAGATCTTGATATTATTCAGACCGACGATGATGAGTTCCAAGTCGCCTTTTGCTACAAGTATGAACTCCACGTTGTGAATATCGGCAAGGAAAATAGCGAGCCAGAATGCGTTTTTGTTATCCCTGACGATGATGCCCGACGACCAGTTTTCCGATCCATTCGATATCTCACACCTCACTTCATCTTGGCTGCTACCAACCTGCCCAAACGAAGCGGCGTTGTTTTGATGGGATTCCGACTACCCACCAAGCCCGGCGAGAAGGCAAGGTTGTCGGTGACGGGCAGGATTCCCAGGCAAATTTCAGCTACTTCTTTGGCTGTTTCCAACCTCAATCCTCCGGCATCTCCTTCAACTCCTGTTGGCGAGACGCAGTTCGTCGTTGCTGTTGCCGGCCACGACTCGTCCATCTCTCTGTTCACCCTTGAGCAGAAAATAGGCGCCTCCCTCGATCTCCTGGCCAATCTCTGGCCCTTCTACACTCTCAAAGAAGTCCACGGCACTGATAATATCACTGGATTGGCATTCTCGACCTTTGCTACCCCTAAGACGCACGTCCGTCAGCAATATATTAAACTTGCCAGCATCTCCCTTCAAAAAACGGTGGCCGTCCACAACATCCCTCTGCGCAAACACGCAGACAAGGGACCCCACAGCAAGAATGCCCCTCCCCGTTCCGTACGCTATGTGGTTGCCATGAAGTCGCGTGGTCCTTCATCCCGCGGGACCATGATCTCCATATCAATCATGGTTCTCCTTATGGCCGTTATTGGCCAGTCCATCTGCGAAATGTACGGTCTACGGCCACCGCTCCTCCACGTGAACAAGGTCCTTCCCTCGAGGTATGGAACTCTCCGTTCCCCTGAGAATCCCCCCGCTGCTTTAAGTGAGGAGCTTCTCTCCAATATCGGTGGCAGTGGAGAAGCCATCAGAGCCCAGGTCGGTGAAAACATTGCGGCCTACGACGGAGGTGAGAAAGTTGTCGCCAAAGTCGAAGACGCGGTCGAGAAGATTAAGCAAGACGTGACCATCAAAGGTCCTGGCAAGGCTTGGGAGGAGCTGAGCGAGAAGCAGAAAGAGGCCTGGAAAACGCACCTCAAGGAGGCCGGTGCCTGGACTCACAACATGGGCGAGAGCATCTTCAAGGGGATTATCTTCGGCGAGCTCGCCGGGGCCGTTGGACGTGCCGTCGCCGGCTAATAACGCGGACAAAACACGGTATCGATATTAATGCTGGTGAGACGAAGGTGGCACCTCATGCAGGGGGTGTCGTTGTACCAAAACATGTGGCATAGGAGTTAAGTTTTTTTTTCCTTGGGATTTTGAGTCTGAGTGGGGATCTTGGTTGCTGTTACCAGTAGATAATGTTCATGACGAGTACGCTGCAAATGCTGTAGACGCCAATACTCAAGAAAGCTATGGTTATATAATATTTGGTTTTTAAACGTAAACTCTCGTCTTGTTCTCTGAGTAACTGTGATTGATACGCATGTTTGTATGTAAGTGATGATCTGGCCATGTAGAGCAATAGCAAACGGAGACGGGGGATAGAAGACTGCTCAAGTAGCCCCGAGTAGCGACTATGCCGGGACAATCATTCATGAGCTGGCTTCAGCACAGTCGCCCATGTCGTGTCGATGTCATCAAGGGGAAAGGTGCGTGCGTATATATATTTCTCCTCTGGGCCATCCATTCCCTACGGACAGGAGGGTGTCCGCTGCATGGTGAACCCGTGAAGGGGGGGAACAGCATTGCCCTCACGGGGCTGGACTCGGCATGTGAGCTGTCATTCTCATTTGAATCCATGGTTGTGCTGCAGTTGGAGAGGATGGGGGAAATAGGAGTCTTCAGTATTTAGTGGGTAGGGATCCCCCTCCCCAACCCCCTCAAGTGAGACTTTCTGGGCCAGATAAAGGTTTCTGCATCGGAAGACATTGGTGTGGTCGGATTTTTCGTTTCCTAGTTTCAATCACGAAAGGGTGATGCTGTATCCGTGTTGCAGTTGCCAGGGTTGAGGTCTTGGGAGTTTGACTTTATGCTTCTTTCTCGTCCTCTTCCACACACACACACTCTCTCTCTCTCTTTCTCTCTCCCCATTATTCGTTGGTCTGTGGCAAATCTACACTTGTGCCAATCTCGATCATTATTTTCATCTCTGCTGCCCTATTCATATTGCGAACTAGAAGAAATTATCAAGTCCTTTTTGATATTTTCCTTATCAAACTGGCTTCCGTTCTTCTCCCCTGTTCGTCAAATATGCTTACCCCAGACCCATTGCTTCCTCGCATCTCCACACTCGTCATGGTTAGGACGCGGCCATGTTTCCTCCCCTTCCCCCCTTGTTACATGGTCTTTTCTTTTTCCTTCTCTGACCTATCCCTAATAGTGTAAACCGTGTTTCATCCCGTCTCAGCGATGGATGGTAGCAAAAGGGAAGTGGCGGCATTAGAGAGACTCGCAGCGTCGGACGTGGGAAACGCAAATTTCTTGGCAGCAAAGCCTCATCTCGGCTGGATTTGGAGATGGCTGTGTGAGTTATCCCCCCTCCCACAGCCGGAGAATGGACGGACTGCAGCCGCATCGAATGGAATTTCCTCTTCAGTATTAAACTCGAGTACCATACCGGCAGCCGCTTCTCGGGTCGCACAGCGTCAAGTCATGGATCGGGTTGCGTCATGCTCCCATCACCAAGCAGAATAAATACCGTGATAGTCAGGGGTTAGGTCAACAGCTAAACTCAAAGCTACGGCTGGGCAGAGGACGACGATTTCGGATTAGAGGCAAGCCTATTCCCATGGATATCTCTTTTGGTAGAAGACCCCACGTGTTGACGAACCTTACACCCAATAGAGGTCAGATGAAATCAAGGGCATGCAGCCTCAACTGCAAGCATCTGCTGTGTAACACGCATGTATAGTCTCAAAAAAAATCAAAAAAAAATCAAAAAAAAAAAAAGCACCGAGTGTCATCCCGTTCTCTGCAAGGGAAGAAAGTACGCCAACTTGTATGACAAGGAACCATCAGAGACCCCTTCTTTTTTTTATTTTTACTTTCTCCTTCTTCTCCTTCTTCTCATTCTCCTTCTTCTTCTTCTTCTTCTTCTTCTCTCTCTTGTCGGTGTACTGAGTTCCTGCAGCAATGACGCATCTCAACATGCGTGACAGACCGCATCCTCAAGGCTCCAGAGGGCTTTCCACCCAGCCACACGACACACCGCATCGTCACCCTAAAGTCGGTGTCGCAACAGAGTTACGTGGTTATATTAACAAATACGTAAAAATAAAATAAACCCAAATTTTGTAGTCTGCAAGGTGGCAAATTATCCCACCCATTCTGACGGCGCGCAAATGGGGGGGGCTCTGCGGGGTATCTGTGCTGGGGAACACAAGCAGTTGACCTCTTGTTTGCGCCCGTCGCTCGCCCATGGCTTGCTTGCAAGTCGTCGAGCACAATGAATGGGCCTGCTGAGGGAGTCTCACCCACACTCCCGCATCACCCGATCTCTGCTCGCAATTGGTCACGAGCACCTGGAGGCGGCGGTGGGTGATTGGCAAACTCGGTCGGCAGACGCCTTTTATGCTTTTTGTTCTTTGATTTCCTTCTTTTTCTTCAAGGGGGGGGGGGGTGCGAGACCACCCGCGGCGTCCAAGGTTTGGCCTAGTTTTCTGCGACGCTCGACGCTCGACGCTCGACACTCGACGCTCGCAATTAACTGCTTTGGTACACAGAGAGGGAGAACAAAGGCAAGGTCGCAAAGCAGCAAGGGCCCCGGAAGTTCGGATTCCCCTTGCCCAGGTCCAATATCCCTTATACGATCTGCCCGATGCACATCAGAATTCCTGTCGTCGCTCGGGACACGTGGGGTTGGTGGTGCCTTCAACCATGTATGCCATGCCACTGACAATCACCAAGCATCCGACCTCCGTAGCTCAACGGAGCGGAGCAGCCGACACTTCATCGCATGGCAAAATGACGGTTTTATGTGAGCATTTTCTTCTTCTTCTTTTTTTTCTTTCTATTTTATTCTCTTTCTTTGACGAGAAGCAGGAGGAGGAGTATCTGCATCCGCATCCGCATTTACACATGTATCCATCCATCCTCCCACCCATCAACTTGCGGTGGGCTCTGCCTGCAGATCCTCCACGTTGGTCAGATCGCTCACGCCTTCTGGTCGTCAACAAGACCAACACAGTCAGTGCGTCTATCCCAAGCGTTCATCAGTGCGGGTAACGGGAAACCCGCGCAATGCTCAGCCAGCGGCGCGGCGCCATGCTCCAGTGTGCTTTGAGACGGGTGCCCTCACCACAGACGCAAAAGAAGGATGACATGGATGCTAGCTGCATACAGAGGCACCCGTAGAGGCACCCGTAGAGGCACCCGTAGTTGCATCCACTCAGCCCCGACCCCATTCTATCCCATGTACCACGTACTGCTGAATCTCACTCCCTCTCAATGATGACAGGACTCGGCCCCTTGTATTTATTACTGGGCTGCCAAAATCCGTGTGTGAGCTGGGGAAACACAGGCTGTGCCAGTGACTACCGAGAATGCGTCCAATCGTGAGGACAGGTCCTGCAACCAACGTAGTAGGATTGTGGACCAACACACACTCACACACACACACACACACACACACTCACACACAAAATAATAGCCGATCCTTTTTTTTCTTCTTCCCAGGAACAGGAATAGAACATGGCTGGCGCCTTCATGGTGGATGGTTCCCGGTGGAAGGAATTGGTCCGGCCGGGTGGGCTAGAGTGAGAGTATCTCGAGGAGACGGAAACGGAGACGGAGACACAAAAAATGACCTGAAATAACCAAACAATACGGAGCATCATCCATAGCACGCCCGGCTAGTTCTCTCATCTGCCCAGTCTCAACCTGGTGAGATTTGTTTGTGTGCTGGCCCGCCCGCCTGTAAAATGGCCCCGAAACGGCCAATGGAATCACAATGCTGGTCCTTGTCCCGGGGCCCGGTTTTCGGTCCCGACCGAGGGGACATCCTTGTACTATTCTTTGAGCCGTCTGACTTGTGACGGGCAGCCCGACCGTTGGGGCCATTTATTAGTGAGCAAACGGTGGTCTTTGGCGTGGCCGGCCGTGGCTGGTGGCTGGTGGCTGGTGGCAGAGACAGGTCTCTAGCGCCTGCCCTTTGGCGGGAAAGGGTCCATGAAGGCCGACAAAGGCCCATGAAGGCGCTGGGAAACAAGTGCATGGTGGTAATCAGTGCGAGGGAGGCTTGCGTGAATCTGCGTTTCCGTGAAAGAAAAATCAGCTTCCCGTTGGGGACACACACGCTTCCCCTGGTCCTGGTCCGGCCTGGCCTGTCTGGCTTGCCTCTGTTCGTCCATCCATCATCAATCCCTGTCCGCTCCATTTCCCAGGCGCGGGCCATTAGCTCTAGCCCATCCACAAACCAGCCTGCAGTGTGACCAAGCCCCGTTTCAACTGCCAACGACCTTCAGCCTCGTGTTAGCCATTTTCTCATATTCTCATATCGTGTTGCCCATTGCTCTTTGCTGGCACAAAATATGCCCGCCCAAGCAGCTAATCGTCGCAATCCCTTTTTTTCTTCTTCTTCTTCTTCTTCTTCTTCTTCTTCTTTTTTTTCTCTTTCTTTTCTTTCTTTTCTTTCCTCCCTTCGTCGCATATATCGCGTTTCCGGAGACACGCGTGAAACAGGGGAGCAGGTTGCTATGAAACGACCCATGTCAGGGTAGTGGTGGTGGTGTTCCCACGTGGTGATTGACAGTCTATCATGTTGTCATTCATATTGGCGGGCTGTGTCGGGTCAGACAGAACTAAGTATTGCACTTCAGGGTCGTGGTCCGCATTGCATGTCTCGTCGTTCGCGTGCGTGCTATCATGGACCAGCCAATACGCACATCCGCCCGGGAGATGGAGGTTCGTTGCTGGAGGGCTTCTGGAATGGCATCGTGAAACGGTATTGGTGTGGTTGATACGGATACTTCACCTCCACGGCGCAGCAGCTCTGCATGCCAAGGACACATATGTAGGAACAAAATAATAACCCATGCCATTTGACTGTCGACTGGCACAGCCCAAACAAAGCGCCCAAACCCCCAAAGCCACAGATAAAGCGAAGGTTATTATCCAATACACCAATAGTATAGGGTAGCCTGTATATTGGACGATGTACACAACCCATCAGACATGAACTAAAACAACGCGAAATCATTCTGCGGTGGCATAGATCTGGAGCCGGGATGACCCCCGGCGCCCCGAGCGCCTAGTTGTCTCCAACACAGAGACAAATCCTCCACATGCACCACTTCATGAGACACTCGCCGTGATCTGGTAGGTTGAGAACAGCCATGCAACGGGTCTCTTCATCCGCCATTCCTCTTTGGTCCTGGCCACAGCACTACATAGCGCCCTTCACATCCAATCTGCTAGCTTACACAGGAATCCGCCAAAATCAAGAGGAAAAAGAAACAGAAATACAGAGAGATCAACCTGTCCGTTCCGCTCCCGTCTGCGATGGCACTGTGGAACAGATCGAGGGGTAGTGGTGCGCGCGCAGGGGCCGAGAAAAATATGTCATAGCGCACGGGACAAATGAAACCATTTGTACCTGCAGAGGCGAGACAAAAATGCGAAATTTGTAAGGGAGAAAGCAACAGAGTGGATTGAAAACAGCAAGGAGAACACCGACGTGACCGAGTTAAGTCGCGGCCTGGCAGTATGGCTCTTGAGAGGATGGGACTGCTAGAAAATTCAATGTGGCGAGTAGAGGTTGATGGGACAGACAGGACGGGAAAGGATGGGACGGATTGGACAGACTAAGCATCTGAGGAACATGTCTGACGGGTTGACGGACAAGGGTCCGGTGTGTCGGGCCACCCGCTATTGTCTGTGTTTCTGCACATCATCATGGCTTGAGAGCAAGTGGCAGTATTCGTCTGGAGCCAGCCATACATTGCTATCCGCCATCATCTCGTGGAGGATATGCTATCACCAACACAGAGGATGACATCCCATCTGTGTGATGAAGGGCCTGCCAGATAGCGCCCGCCGCCCGCCATCCTCGTCTACATACACGCCTAGAGCCCAAAGACAAGGCGCGAAGAGCCCGATCGACAAATTCCTTTTCTCCCACCCCTGCGGGAGCTAGCGGCGTAGCCGGTTGAGGCCAGCAGGGAAACGAAGGGAGCCGGACCCATCATGAAGCGACGGACCCTGGTCGAACCGATTGAGTGAGGCGCGGGGGCTAGTCACCTGGTAGACAAGCAGAGCTGGCTGTGCCTCTGGAGGAGTACGGACGATGGTGCTGGCGACCCTCTGCGCTGGTCAGGCTCCAGAGTAGATAAATCGTAACGATGAAACAATACCCCCAGTCTTCTAGATTTTTCCTGACATGATTCGCAATGTGACTAGAGCGCGATCGACGCCCTGGCTAGGGAAGCAGCGAAACCCAGACCAGGGGCATCGGAGGCGGCGGTCTGAGCTGGGATGGATGGGATGGTGTTGGGGGTGAGGGGCCCTATGGCAGGCAAGACGCATCTTACACCATATTGTTTCAAGGCGTGCTGCCAAGTTTTCGAGCTGACGAGAGATTAGAAAATGATAGACACGCCGTCTTTTTCACCAACAATCACCAATATTGATGGGGAGAATAAAAGTAGTATTTCATCGCCATTGGGGTTGTCCTGTTGTCTGTCGTGACGCTAGATCTCGAAGGCTGAATTTTGAAACGTGCCTTCGTGGCTCTATAAAGAATGGGCGGCTGTCCTACCAAAAAACGGGCTGTCGGGGCGCTTAGCCTTGTGTTGGTGGGTTGCGCCTCATTTCCAGACGTCGTGTTCGAGTACTCTCTCTCTCTCCCTTTGATGGTTTATGCACCCCTTACTCACAGTCGCATCGTGGCATTTTAAAGCCCATCGCGAGTTGCCGGGTCGAGTATTCCGTGCTCTAAAGCTAACCGCCTTAATCAGTGTCATGTTGGAAATTCACCACAGAACGATGCCATACCAGGCCAATAAGTTAGTTGGAGAGGCAAGGAATTGAAAGCCACCAGGAGATCAAGGACCCTGGATGGGCCGGACAGGGCATGGGGGCTTCTTTTCGTTTGCGCTACCTCTATTTGGTCTGGGTCCCCAAATCCCAGTAGAGAGCGATCCACACGACGTGCAACATCCAAAGATGCAAGTAGAATTAGTGCTCCATAGTGGCAAGCAGAGCAGGCATTGACCAAAGTAAAAAACAATCAAACAAATACCAGAAACCGATTAGGCAAGCTAGAATCCAGGGAGGTAGTTTTCTTTTTTAGCCATATCAATTCGCAGCTTTGACGCGGCCCTCCCTCTGGCCGCAGGTAGCCGGGAAAAAGAGGAAGCAGAAACGGGAAAAGCCTGCAGGGTCTCGCCATGCGAGCCAGGAAAGCTGGTCAAATTAAGGCATGATGACTTGCGGAGAAAGAACCTGCTGCAAGCTCAGGTGAGGTTAAAGGCAACGGACGAGGGGTGGGGAGGGCAGACATGGGGCACCAAAGCATGCACACGCACACGATACGGAGTATAGCGCGCAGCATTCGCCGTAGCTTCTGCCAAGCGTCTTTGGCTTCAGCACAAACTGGACGACGTTGACGCTAAACTTGAAGGGGCAAGCCTGCGAGTAAGATTATGAAGTTAGAAAAGGGTTCCCCAGATCAATTGCCAAAGTGGCACAAGGCTTTGGCTTTGAATGAATTCCGAGCAGGATAAATGGCTTGGTTGACCAGCCTCGGGCAAATATGTATTGACATCCGGGGAGGCGCCTATTTCTGGGCAGCGTTGAGGGGTCAGTATGACTGTCTGCGACATGGTTGGCTTGCTGCAGGTGCATGGGTCATTGAATGCAGCTGGCAAGACGGCGAGCTACACCCGCTCTGCGCTGCTCTGCGGGTGATGAGCCGTCCTTTAGTCCCCGAACTGTGAACGGAAACAAAAAACTATTGGTTTTCTTCTGGTGTCACGGCCAACTGCCTTGCACCTGATTGATGTTGACCGCCCACCCACTTGGGCCCTTGTGAACCCTGGGTTCGGGAGGATCGAGCCACAGGTTGGGGTAACACGTCCGAATGTAAGTGTGTAAGTCGATCCGGCCAACAGCGGGGCCCTGGTGTTGGCACCCACAACATCTATTGACAGCTACATGTTACAGTCGCCGGGAAGGTTGGAAATGCTGAAAATAAAAAAGGGCTGGCCGCCTTGGGGTCCTTGTCCCACATGTTGGACTGCCTCGCTAAAAAGCAAGAATACATTACTTTGGTGAAGCTTGGGCTGGATTTTTGCATGGCGGAGAAGGGGAGTGCGGGCACACGGGAGACACAGCGGCGCATACTGGCCGATGCTCCGCCTCGCCTGCTATGCCAATATCTTCAGGGAATAACCCCGACATTGGCCCTTCCTTAATGTTTCGATGCATGCCCTGCTGTGGCACGCATACCACCGCTTGAGCACTGAGAAGAGGTTATTTGACCTGTGGTCACGCTTGAAGCGTAAAGAGAAAGAAGCAAATGGCGTGCCCACACGGGTCTGCTGTTGAATTCTGCCCACTAGGCAAAATGATCGTAGGCTGGTGGTATAATTTGGTACTTTGGCAATACCATAGCATGCCCATCACGTTGACAGATGGGACGAGGGGTGAGACAGGTGAGTAGATGCTTACCCCTACGATTTCTTTCTTAAGCGGTGACAGATGATCATGACCCACCAAAGGGGTATGATTAATCTGTGATCATCCATGGCTGCCCTCTTTTATTCTCAGCAAACCTTTTCTGGTCTTCTTCAGACCGAATGGCGATTCTAATACGGCTCACTTTCTGATGGTTTATCATAGTGTTCTAGATTGGCTGGCCACATCCACCTTGGGCTGACCGGGTGGCGGGTTGGGAGTCTAGCCCAATAAGGAACAGGTCGTAGTCAATGCTTATTTGGGGAATGGGCACCGAACCAAATTCTGTACCGACAAGCTGTGTATAATATAACCTGCTCTAGGTCAGAGTATGTGCCAGAAACACGTTTCAGCAAATGATTTGGACCCTAATTCTGTGTGCTTTTTGGAGCGTATAATATGATAATCCATTGCATTAAAATCAGAGAGATGCTCCAGACGGTGGATGTTGACGCTTCACTAGTTTGGATCATTGGATGAGATTGGGTCCTCAATCAACACTCATCCAATGGACCAGTCCATGGCTCAAGTGTAACTCCAATGGCAGGATGGACCAGTTGGGCTAATGCGGCGGCAACCATTGACACTAAGCCTGGCTGGGCCGGCCAGAGTGACGGCATTGAGAGTAGGGACCTGGGAAGTTGACCAAGTGGGTTGGACCCTCTGTTCCAAGGCGCAAGAGCGGCTTCTACCATTTGGGAAGGGAAAGGTTGTCACAGACGCCATGAACCAGGATGGAAAATGCTGCACCAAACAATTGAGATCCTCCCATTGTGGCATATCAATCCAATTCTAGTCGACAATCAAAAATTTAAAGGTTATCAGAATCAAATACACGGATGGTGATGACGTTCTAGGTTTTGAGGAAGAAAAAAAAAAGAAACTCATTCTGCGGAATTTGACAGAACCACCCGACATGTGTGGTCAGTCGCTGGTGTATGCGTCGTGCGTGCGTGTGCGTGTTATGTGTGTCTGGGCTAGACAGGGGTGATCCTAGATTGGTCCTTTCCAGGTATGGGGCGATGGCACCTAGCCCGTTAGCGTTGCCCAGGACGGGAGACGTGGGAGATGGAGGGGGAAACAAGACGGCGGGTGCGGTGGAGCTTGGGTCTAATTTCTCGCCGGTGTGTTGTTCGTTCGATTCGACGGTGCTGCCAGACCATCATCACTCTGTCCAAGAGCCAGAGAATGAGGGCGGCAGTAGCTCGAACAGGTTTAAATTGGCAAACAGTATAGAGACGTGTCCGTCCCTTCGCCACGGTCTCTGGGAAAGGGGACCAGCTTTGTGCGTGTGTAAATGGGCAAATGAAACAAACTGCTTGGGTGCCGCGACGATGGCGAGGATGGATGCAAAATATGAAATTCGGATTGCGCATCCCTTCTCACCAAGACAGCCCCCTGGTTGGTCTGTGAAGAATGGAATTTATGGTTGGATTGACAAGCGCGGGGAGCCACAGACATGCGAAGGCGTTGGCTGGTTGAGGTAAAACGTCTGGTGCGTCGATATCGCTCCTGCCTTTATGATATTCGTCCACCCGTTTTGCATATTCATGTCCCCGTCACACGACCTGGATACAATACATACCTACCTATAGGAAAGAGAAGTGATAGTCGTACTATAATAGTCACACCGGACTTTGCCTCATGTCCGTTTTGCGTTCGCCGTCTCATTCTTCAATATGTTCAGTATTGATTACCTGGCAAAGGCGGTCTGGGCGCCGCTACAAACTTGGTGGCTTGATATCTTGCTATCGCATCTGAGAAAACTGGCCACTTTAAAATATCCTCTTCACTAATCACTGAGAACATGAGGGGATCTTATCGCTGTTTGTGGTAGTGATGCTCAACAGGATGTGTGGTGTTGGGATCCTCGGTGGATATGTTGCATGTCGTTTCTGGCGCCAAATGAATGAGGGTTTCGACGGACATCCCTGGAGGGAGCCATGGGTGGGAGGATCAACGCAACATCCTGCACACCCGCCTTGCCCGAACCAAATTCTATGACAGTTTCTTGCTACCTTGGTTCCAGGCGAACGTCCTCTGATAGCAGTTCCCTACTCTAGTCACATGTAGGAGGGAAAAGAACGCAACGCACCTCTTCACCTCTCTGATGGCCCCATGCGATGGTACATGTTGAGTCTCGAGGTATCAGGGTCATGCATGGCCCAAGCGGCGTAGACAAAGGGTATGCTTTACGCATGATAGACTGCTACAACCTGAGTACTCTGAGACTTCACCAGGGTGCAACGGGGCCCAAGAACGGCGTAATGTCTGCAAGGTCTTTGTTTGGTGTAGCGGCAGCAGAGGCGGCGAAACAGTCATCATCTGAGGTGATGATCTATGAGCCACCACCCATTTGACAGCCCACCCACCGCTGCAGTACCAATAACTTACCACCACCACCACCACCACCACCACCGAACGCTCTGCGCTCAATGTCGACGTCAGACGCACATGCCGCTAGGTTTACGGGTACAAGGCAAATGGCATGATCTCGCAGATGATGGAGCGCGTATGTGCACATTGGCCGTTGAAATCATACTCAGGAAAAAGGACATGCTGTCAACCATGGCTCTGGATGAGGACCTAGGGAATAGAAGTGGGCTGCGAGATGGAACAGACCCGAGAAGAGAGACCAAGCAATGAGACCAGAACTGATGCCATGCTACTGCCATGCTACTGGAGGTAGCTCCAAGGCTTGGATCAGAGCCATGGTACATTTGGCTCCCATTCATCGCTACTAGTGTGCCTACCTAGGTGAGACGGGGTACAAGGGTTATGGAACCAACAGGGTTCAGGGATTCGCGACCAGGACCCCGTGGATCCATCCAACTTTCCTTGCCCTGTCCAAGCCTGTCCCTCACGCCCTTGTTTCTCCAAGCCCAAGTTTCCAACTTACTGTAAAGTGCTCCCGCCGAGTCGTCGAATATTGGGATCAGGGCTGGGCCAATGGTTGTATCATATCCTGCGTCCATGTCTCTCCTTTTTGTGTCGCCAGTGCCTGAGGGTGGGTGGGCACCTCTCGCACGCCCGAAATCATCACCAACCAGTCCCAAACTTGCAACCTCTTTCGGGTTCCGGTCTAAGTGCAGCACAATGCAATTCGGTCTGGTTAGCGTTCTCATCTACCATCGGCCAGAGCTGCCTCGCCTGCTGGGGGACCAGGAGTGCCGTATTGTATGCATCACCTATTTACCACACGTCCATCCTATCGTATCCCTTCCCTCGGCTCGTGTCTCCTCCCACCTTGCATAGCCGGCTCCATCATTCTCGTTCCATTCCGCCTACCACATTTAATATCACGACCACGGTTTGCCACTATGCTCGTCGAAATTGCACTCTCCCAACGTCACCCTCTTCCTTCTCCGCCGACTAGATGCTTCCAGTCTCCGCCTCTGCCTATGTAGTTTGGACACCCTCTCGCGGCTGCGCATCATAATTGGCCCCGATGCCACCATTCTGTCATCCTCCCACCCCTCTCTCGTCCTATCCACGTCTATCTATCCGCATCGTCACCGGTACCACATTTGGGCTGTCCATGCCCCAAAATTTCCCCGTCTGATCCATGATCCCCATCTCCTTTCCTTGCCGGACGTGCGCTTCCCATAGTACTGCATGTCTCGCTGTTTCAGCTCTCAGCTGGCTCGCCAGGCAGTGTATGTAAATCGCCTCTCCGTCAAGCCATCACCTAGAGGTTGGAAGTAATTTTTGGCGCGTGCGGATGTGCGTACATGCTGTCTGTACTGTAGTGCCCGCGCCCAGAGTGATCCACTCACTGGCCGCCCATCATCCACACACCGGCGTCTAGCGTCCAGCGCATGTCGAAGAAGGCCAGTTGACCACCAACCCGAACCTTAATGAGGCAATGGTCAGTTCCCCCAAAGGCCCGTCGACGCCCTGCTACAGGTTCCAAATTGGTCGACAGGTACAGTTTCGCAACGGGCAAGGTCTGTCCCGGCTGCTCGAGCGTCGTGAGGCATAGGCGCCTGCGTCGCCAGTCTCAAGTGGAGGGGGAGAAGATGCTGGCTAATGGGGAGGGGAGCTTCCTGTACGTAGGTACGTTTCCAACACCTTGTCGACTCACCCACGCCCTCTTTCCCAAGTCACCCGCCAGGGTACCTAGGTATGTACATGCTGCAGAGCTTTATGGCATGTACCTTTTTGCTGCAACCTAAACCAGAGTGGTACCAACACCTGCAGCTCCCGGGGGTACCCGGATGGGGCTGTCCGGGCACGGTATGGTATCTTTTGGTAAACCTACTATCCACCACACGCACCAAACCTGGCAGCCAGTGTCTGGTGTGCTGGTGCCGGTGCTGCACTGGGCTGGGCTCTCGCTGGGCTCTCGCTGGGCTGCTGGGCTGCTGGGCTACCGCTAGGTTCCCTCTCTGCTGGGTGTGCTGGGCGTCCTTGGTCTCGATCTCCCCGTGTCTAGCCTGTTCATGCCCCCCCGTCGAGTCCAGCGAACACAGACTCACAATCTGCTTGTCTCTTCCTCTGCACTCACACCTCGCCCCAACTTCCTCCTGTTGGCGATAGCGCACCCTTCGTTTCTCTCTCAGGCTCTCTATTTTTCTTTTTCCATATTCTGCTTCATCCAGCTTGCCTGCGCATACCTTCTTGTGTGCTGGGGCCTCCTGCATCTTCCGCCGCTTCGACTCGTCCAGCTCGGCAGTCGTCCCTGGCCTGGGCTCCACGAAATTCCGCGCGCTGCTGGCCCAGCCTGACCCAGCCTGGCCCAGCTGGTCTTACCAGGGCCCCTGTCACTGGGAATCCCACACAATACCACCCTCGACCCCCAGCGCTTGCGACCTCTTCACTTCCCGTCCACAACAACACCGCTTGGCCATCGACCAGCGATTCTCTTCGACTCGACTTAATCGACTCGACTCGATCTTCACGACGACCACCACGAGCCACGACCCCGACCCTCTCTGCCCGTCTCGAGTCTGTCTCCTGCTGGTGAATCACCGCTATCCGCCTTCCTCGTCGCTCACCTGGTTCGAAACGCTTTATCGCTGCCCACCTGGGCCGTCGTTAATATTACACGATCCACTGCTCATCCCCAACTTCGGCCACCTCATCGCCACATCCCCTTGGCCTTTTTCCTTCTTCCACCTCTCTTTCGGCCTCACTTTTTTTTGTGCCTTTTAATACCCTCGACTGGGCATTTCTGCCCTTTGGCCACATTATTTCCCACCTGTCGCTCGTCTTACGCGACGCCTCACATCCTCACTTTCCAGTGATTGCCTCGCCCTGACGCCTTGTTGCACAAACGGCTGGCTTTTTATGGACTGCCTTGGGAGCCAACTTTAGGCACCTCGCAGCCCCCCGACGGCACTCTGCCTCATTTTCAAAGGCACAGCCTACACCTCTCCGGGTCCGCCACTCCTTGGTTGTACCATCCTTACGTCTACTTCCGCCATCGTGTCCCCGACGCTCTCCTACCACTCACCGTAACTCGCGCTACCACCTTCTCACCCTCCAATCCTAATCTGGCTTCACGAGTCGACTGCTACCTACGCTTTAGACTGGGACACGTCCCATTATTCCTTCAGCGGCCATGGCGGCCAACATGCAACACATGGCAGGGGCCGGCCAGATGATGCCGCAACAGATGCGCAAGCCCACCAACAACCAACTTCAACAGATCGTCTACCAGAATCTGGTCCAACACACACAGCCCTTCACTGGCATCTGCTGGCAGGCCAACGTGCCTATCGGTGATCGCATGGGGAAGACGATGAACCTGTAAGTTTGGCTCTCCTGTCTACCCTCTGCGTTACTGTTTTCGAAATTTTGGAACATGATTCTTGAAAATTTCAGGTGAAAACTAACCAATATTAGCATTTCCAACATTGCCCTCGCCATGAACGGAGTAGATTCCATGAAAGCCGCAGAGTTTGGCTGCGGATTTGAGAGAGACGTGTTCCATAAATCTCCGACCAAGGTACCTTCAAATTCACGCCCAACCTGTCAGCGCACTGTCACGCGAGAAGTATACTAATTCCAGCACAGGAAGTATACGATACCGAGATGACGAACAAAATCATGGACTTTTACAAGAAGCGACAGCAGAACGAGCCAAACTTACAAAACGCCCTCAACGCCAACGCCCAAGCCCAAGCCCAGGCCCAGGCACACCAGGCACAAGCCCAGGCTATGATGAACATGCAGGCGCAGATGGGTCGTGGCGGTATGGGCCAGGGCCCTCAGCAAGGTTTCCATACCATGCAAAACCCTATGCAAGCTGGCCAGATGTCTCAGCAACAACAGATGGGGATCGGAATGGGGATGAACATGGGAATAGGAATGGGCATGCCGAACCAAGCTGGCCGTGGGATAAGCCCAAATCAACAAATGATAGGCATGCCTGGTAACCAGGCTCGACCCCAACAGGGATTCCCTAATGAGCTGTCCCGACTGTCACAGCAGGACAAGGGAAAGGTTGCTGAGCTGGCCGCTCGAATGATGAGCAACGCTACAGAGCAGATGAAGTCGAATACGCGACTCCAACTTCAACAGAGGCTCCCCCCACAACAACTGGCAGAATTCCAGGCAAACGGCAAGGACCCTCTCCTGTGGTTCTATCAAAGTCAAGCATTCCAGGTTCTGAAGGCAAACATGAACCGACTAAACCCCCAAAACGCCAATGCTCAGGCTGCATTGATGCAACAGCAACAAAGCCAGCAGTCTCTTCAGCGGCAGCAGCAGGGTCAACAAGCTGGCATGATGAATGGTACACAGAATGGCAATGATTTCTCACAGTTCACTCCTAACATGGAGAGTATAAAGGACCAGCAAATGAACGGCATCATGGCTCAGCAATCTGGTCAGACTGTCGTTCCAGCAAGCAATGTACCCAATCGAAACCCGACACCTCAGCCCATGGGCCAGAATTTATCTAATCAAGGGCCAAATCAGGCTCGTCCGGCTCAGCAGCAACAGCCGCAATCACAGCCTCAACAGGGCCTTAACCTTCAGCAGATGAAGATGAACCAGCAGTCGCAACAAGCGCTCCAGGCACAGGCCCAAATGAAGCAAATGCAGAACCAGCCTGGCATGAACGGCAACATGCCCCCGTCTCAGAGTCCTGGGATGAACACTCTCAACACACCGGTATCACGGCCACCCAACAACATGAACCCTATGGGTAATCAGAATATGGGTCAAGGCAATGTCCAGTTTGGAGACCAGCGTTTTAACCAGGGTAGCCAGCGTCCTAACAACCAGGCTTTCCAAAGCATGCTACAGAGTTTAAATCCCGAGCAGCGAAGCCAGGTTAGTGGAATGCCACCGGAGAAGCTCAACGAAGTGATGCAGCGATGGCAAACTCACCGTCGCGAGCAGATGGCTATGAATGGAGGCCAAGGTGCCAATCAGATCCAAAGGACTCCTAGTCAGATGGGACAGATGGGTGCAGGTCAGATGGGCGCGGGCCTACAACAACCTGGTGCTCAGGGCAATGCAGGCCAGCAGATCGGGATGCAACGGGCACAGAATGCCCAAGCTATCGCCATGATGGACGCGATGGACTTGCCTGCTCAGGTCCTGAGCCAGCTTGCCCAAATTCCTCAAGAGGTGAAAAAATGGGGAGCCCTGAAATTGTGGCTTGGTCAAAATAATGTCGCCCAGCATGTTCGTACCCAGCTCTCGGCTATCCAGCAAAAGCAGTTCTCGCTTCTACTTCAAAAGAGAAATATGATGCCGGGGCAGCAGGGTCAAGGACAACAGCCGCAACAGCCCCAGCCTCAGCAGCCGCCCCTTCAGGCACAGCCGAACCAACAGCAATCTCAGCCTCAAAACCCGCAGCAGAACCAACAGCCGCAATCGCAACAGGGCCAGAACGCGAACATGCCCATGGGGATGCCGACTTCTAACCCCCAGGGACCGAACGCTCAGCAAGCAATGGCGAGGCAGCTTGCCAATATTCCCCAGCAACTGCTCCAAGTCAGCGCCCAGGATCTCATGCATGTGAGAAGTCAGAGACCCAACTTGGCCAATGTGCCAGATGAACAACTCCGCATGATGGTGGTTCAGATGAAGAAGCAGAGCTGGCTCCAGCAACAGCAAATGCGAGGCCAAGCTACTCGACAAGTCCAACAACCGGGACAAAACCAGGTTCCTGCCCCGCAACCTACGATGCAAATCCAACAGCAGCAACCGCAACCCACCCAGCCGAACCAGACCCCTCAGCCTCCGAATATGCAGGCGCCCAACACGATTGGCCAGAACAACGCCATGCAAGGTGGTGTTCAGAAGCAGGCGAATGCTACACCAACTCCCGAACAGATGCGAAATGCCAGGCCACAGACTGCCAACCGGGCTCAGCCACCAAACCCTTCACCGGCGCCTGCCACTAAGAACTTGAAGCGCCCCAGTACCGACGAGAATGCGGATGTTGGCGACCCTTCCAAACCTGCTAATCAGGCTCGACCACCCTCTCAGCCGAACCAACAGCAACTACCTATACAAAAGGGCCTTCCCAACCTGACACCTCAGCAGATTGCTTCACTCACACCCGAGCAGCGAGCTAAATACGAGCAGTTTGTTAAGTTACAAATGAGCAGAGCTGCTGCTGGAGGTGCTGGTCAAATGGGTGCTCCGGCCGAAAACATGGCCCGTCTCAAGGCCATTGGTCAGGAGGCACAACGCCAATCGGTGCAGGAGGCCATGGTTGATATTCACATGAGTCCCGAGGAGCACAGAGAGACTGCCAACAAACTCCAGCGCATCGTGCTGGACATGAGCAAGATTGGTAAAGGATTGAGCAGATGGTACTCTATCACCCGTGATGACCAACGTGCCAAGATGTTTTTCCGAACTGTAAGTCAATAATGGGATTCATTTGTCTCTGCAACTAGCTGACATATTGTAGCGACTACGTATCATTAAGCAGTTTGCGGATGGAGAGAATATGAGCCTGTTGAAAGACATGTTCAGCATTCGATCCAACGAGATTGATCAGGCTCGAGCCATGCTTGAGAGCATGGCCAAGGATCTTGCTGCCAGCATGTATATGCGTGAAATGATGATAAAGAATGGCCAACAGCAAACCACCCCACAGCCTCCCAATGCCCAGCCGCCACAACAGCAGCAGTCGCAACAGCAGAATCAGACACTACAACAACAGCCGGCTCAAGGCAACCAGCCGGCTCCCCTGAATGCTGCGAACTTGGAGAAGAATTCTCAAGCATTGAACAAGGCCAACCAGAAGCCAGCCCCCAAGGCCCAGACGCCTGTAGCTCCCACCACCGCTCAGCCGCCCTTCCAATTCGGAGCTTCCTCCCCCCATGGCAACCCCAGCTATGGAAGCAAGATCAAGGATATGAATCTTCAGATCCCCCAGGCGCGTAAGAAGCAGAAGGTCTCCGGGCAAACACCTCAAGGTGCCACGCCATCACCACAGATCAGCAAGAAGGCGTCACCCGAGATGAGAAGGGCTTCAGAGCCTCAGGTGCCCCAGAAGCCTATCTTTGTCTGCAAGGAGTCCGATTGCGAGATGTCGGCGATGGGATTTCCCACGGAGCAAGCCCTTCAGAGCCATTTTGATGAGGATCATGTCAAGCCGAAGGCGGACCCAATGAAATTCATGCAAGAGAATTTGGCTCTAGCCCTTGGACTTGAAGCCGATGGTACGCCAAAGAAGGTGCAGGAATCTGCGCCGGCCATGGGCATGACCAATTCCAAGCAAGGCCAGACCCCTGCAAACCTAGCCGTTACACCCGCTTCAACCGACGCGGCTATGAAGGGACAGGTCAAGGGTCAAGATGGCAAGGTCAATATTAAGAGTGAGACGACACCCAAGCCGACGGACGCCAAATTAACCGAGGCTCCGGCAACGACTGATCCCTGGGCCTCATCGACGATTGACCCTCAAAGTTTGATGAGCAACCTGGGCTTGGACAATGGTTACCGAAACGTCATTAGCGACATCAACGTGTACCGATCATTGACACCTAACGACACACCCGAGTCAAGCAAGGACAGTGGATCCAGCGAACCAAACAGCGACATCTCGGAAGGTGTTAGCCTTGAGATTGACGCTCACTGGCAGAACCTTGACACGGATCTTCTGATCAATATGAACAGCACCAATTTGGATGGTGCCATGGGCACGATGGATGGATTTGATATTGACTTGGACCCTTCGTTACTCGACCCAAGCGGGCCACCACCGGATTGGGAAGATGTCAATGTTGATTTCACCAAGCCCTTCCAGCTCGATACAAGCTATTACTCGATGGAAACATGATCGAAATGCGGCACAGGACGTTAGAGAGGGATAGGACTGGAGTTTGTTTGGCAAGAATGCCGCGGGACTGGTAATGAGGGAGAGAGACTTAGAGTGTCCCGGGATATATATACCCAAAGGTGATGACATGAATCATTGTTTTTCGAGCATAATATTTCTGTACAGGGATTACTTTATGGGACAAAAGAGGGGAGCTTTGGGACGGTCATTTGGGAAGGGAATGGGAAAATGGGGAAAAGGAGAGACGGTGCCAAAGCACCTAGATACAGATGATGTCGAGGTCCAAAGCCAGTTGTTCAAGGAAGGCCATGGGGACTGATATTTGGTTGTTCTGATTTTGGAGTTTGCCGAAGGGGAAGCCGAGGTTGGCCTGGATGACGGACTAAAAGTCGTCAATATTCCGTGTTTTGTTGTTGGTTTCGAGCGTTGCTTTTTTGACATTGGTCTATATTTTATTTCTAGATGCCTTTGTGCCGTTTGTAGTTTGTATTGAGGGATGGGGAAGGCCATATTGGTCTTGACCTCGGGATATAGGCGAGGAGCAAATGATACCCAGCGTTTTGCTACCGAGATTGAATCGTTCAGACGTGATGTTTTTTGTTGTGACTGACTGGGGATGTGTGACGGACGGAGAACGGTTGTATGCCTGTACGTATGTATGTGTATGTGTATGTGTACTATCAAAGGCAAGGCACCAAGGTATGAGTGACGACTATGGCTACCACTACTGCTACTGCTACTCGATGCAAGTGTCAAGATGGGTTGTTGGACTCGGGCCTGGCCCAACACGGCATAGACTAGGAGGCAACGGAAAGGGTCCCCGTTCCTGCATCCGTCCGTGACAGGATCCTTCCCCACACAAAGGAGACGCGGCAGGCTAGTCTGTTATAGTGCTAGCCTGGGAGCACAAAACTGGCGCTAGGTCATAACAGGAAAAAGTAAATAGCTTGCATTCTTCGTGACAGTTGCGGGAGTGATGTGACGGTACGAGCGTGGCCCAGGTGGAGGGGGACCCAGAGGGCCAGCTGGGGGCTGGGGTCGAGGGATAATGGGAGGCGCGACAACCGTGGGGGTTTTTTTTTTTTTGGTGGTGGCTTTTCTTATTCTCTCCCGAGCGAGGAAAAAAAATTCAAACTCCAAAAATCGAAAGCTGTAAGCAGGTAGAGCAGCAGCACAAAGGGAGACTAGTCTAGTCCAATAAAGCCAGCTTCTTCTTCATGACCGCTTCCTTTGCATGATGGCGTGCGAGCATCTAAAGCTGATGCACACGTATGCTCGTGCACTCTCACCATGGTAGCAATTATAACATGGAGCTCCACGGTGCGAGATTTTGTTTATTTTGATGGTCCTTTATTTTCCTGTTGTCCCCCGTTGTCACAGAGAAATGCTCCGGGCGGGTGGTGTTTAAACACGTACAGTAGCGCTCCCGTCACGTCCCTCTTATCTTATCAGTGCGTCTCAAAACCTCCACCCCCAGCAGGGCCCCCCCAATACCTGACCTTTAATGTGTCCCGGCATTAAACACGTACAACACGAACTGCTCAACCCCACGAGTTTCTATTTTGCTCCTCGTTCCATAAAAACACACTTGCATTAACGAGCACCAATACCTTTCCTCTACACTCCTCGCTTCCTCTCTCTCTCTCTCCCTTGCATTCCGCATCTCATTCAAAATGGAGACGTGCTCCCCATCCAAACGACGCGCCCTCGCCCCGCTAGACTCCAACGCGCTGGCCTCCCCCAAGACGCTCTTTAAGGATGGCAAAACTTCAGGAGATGTCCTTGGGAGCCCGGTGAGGCTTGCCATTGAGGCGAGAAAAAGATTATTCGAGGTCGAGGGCGCCGCGAGCCCTGCTGGCAAGAAGGCGTGTCTGGGACGTGACGAGGTTCGTGTGGCACTTAAACATGCATGATGGAAGCTCTCCCACATCCCACCTGATGGAGATGCTCACATTTAATACATGCATTGGCTCAATTGCAAGCTCATTCATAGCTAAATTACCTTGCAGGACGCGTCGTCAAGAAGCCACAGCCCAGAGTCGAGCTCTCTCTTCGACACATCTGGCAATGACGCTTCGTGGGCCACCGCCGCCACTGAGCCCGAGGCCGTCGCCCCCATTGCGGCGGCAGCCCTAGAGCAAACCCGAGTCACTCGCCCCCGCGCTCTAACGCGGGAACAAGCAAGAGAAGTACGTCAATATCACTACCCGTCCTCGGCCACTCTAGGGCCTGGGACTTCCATTGAGCCCCGTGCTGATAGGCAACACCAGAAAGTAGAAATACTCCGCCTTCGACTCGGTCTCGCCAACTACAAGGTCCGTACTGGCCAGACCACTGTCTCCCTTGCCGATCTGCAGCCCCGCCCAATGCCCCGACCCGGCCCTCGCGTCGTCCGCGTCCAGAGCCCGAGTGCATCATCCTCGTCATCCATAGAAGAAGCTCCCCAATCACAACCTGAAGAGAGGTCCGAGGACCACACTGAGACGGACAACGAACTACCGCAGCAGGCCTCATCAACAGAGGAAGAGGAGGATGGTGATACCACCATCGATGGCTCGAACCCCTCTGGCGATCCCCCCCCACCCTGTGACGTGTTAGAGCTACAAACTGGTGGCACTGCGTTGAGTGGTGGCGCGGGGAACGAGTTGCCGAGTCTATCCCTAGAGGGCATGAGTTGATGACATTCGGATGAAAAGAAAAACAAACAATCTAAACAGAAAGAAAAAAAAAAGAAGCAGAATTAATTCACGGCATATGGCATATTCGAAGAGAAGGTAAGCGTCGGCAACACTTGTATATATAACAATCATCTCAAAGTGGCAGGCATGCCATGCAAGGGCGAGGGCGAAATTTCGGTCATGTTTTTGCTTTTACGTTTTATTTTATTTGATACACCAGGCGTTGGATGTGTATCTAGGTGATTGGTCCAAGGGAGACCAAATGGCGTTGCCGGGACACTTTTTTTCTTTCTTTTTTTTGTATGATTTGAGACAAGATAGAGTTATGTCACACATACAGTGGCACCATGGGTCAAGTTCCTATCAATTGCTGATTTCACATGAAATTTGTTTCTTTCCCCCACCTCGCAGAAGGGTCGTTGTTCTCGTCAATACGGCCAGTGTCATGACCAAATGTGGCTCATCACTTCATACTTGGCATTCTAGATGCCATCATCTCCCATCCAAACTCCAACTGACATCTGCTCCCCTCAACTCCATTCCATACATGAACATTTCGCTCGCAATATATTTAGTCAATCAGAAACTTGGGCTCGAGAGCTCCGTAATGCTCAAAGAACTCCTTGAACAGGCGGATTGCATATCCAACATCGGCGGTGCCGCCAGTCTCGCGGATACTGTGCATGCTGAGTTGCGGGTTGCCGAGGTCGAGCGTGCGCATGCCGAGCTGAGCCGCCAGGCCAGGACCGATAGTGCTACCGCAAGGAGAGTCGTTGCGGACAACGAAAAGCTGAAGCGGGACCCCAGCAGTGCGAGCACACTCCTGCAAGAGCACGATGCCCGGTGAGTTGGTCGCGTAGCGCTGGTTGGCGTTGATCTTGATGACAGTACCGCCGTTCATGGCCGGCTGGTGCGATGATTCGTATTTACCAGCGTAGTTGGGGTGCACGGAGTGGGCCATGTCTGCCGACACAAGGAATGACCGTGCGAGCGTCTGCTCGTAAGCCGTAGCGTCCTCGCCCTCGTGGTGAATGGCCTCGTAGCTGCCGTCGCTGGCGGCGTCTCGGTTTCCTGGGAGGACGGACAGACGACGCAGCACAGCGGGGATCAGGTTAGAGTTGGCGCCCTGGGCTGAGGTGGAGCCAATCTCTTCGTGGTCGAAGCAAACCGTCAGGCGGATGGTGTTGTCGTTTGAGAGCGAGGCCTCGTCCTTGACCGAAGCAATAAGACCCTCGACGGAGCAGTATGTCATGCCGAGGTTGTCAAGCCGGGGAGAAAAGATGAACTCGTCGTTAATACCACCGACGCATGACTTCTGGGTGTCGTAGAGAACAAGTTCGAAGTCTACAATAGCTGAGACCTCAACGCCAGCCTCGGAGGCGATGACGTCGAGAACAGGAGCGTGGTGCCTCTCAGCCATGGCCCTGAGAGGCTTGAAGTCCTCATTCTCCTCATTCTCCTCGTTCTCCTCGTTCTTAGTTCCCTTGTTGAGCTCAGCTGAAACAAGACCGGCAATGGGAAACAGCTCCGTCTCCTTGTTAGGATCAAAGTTGCTCTGTCGGTGAAGGTGGATGGCGAGTGTCGGGATACGCAGCAAGGGCTTGTCAATCTTGATAAGCTTCTGGACAAACTTGTCGCCCTCCTTGACCAAGACTCGACCGGCAATGCTGAGATCACGGTCAAACCACGATGTCCAGATACCCCCACCATAAGTCTCCACGCCAATCTGGAGGAAGCCGACATTGGACTTCTTGGAAACAGGCTTGAGCCGCAAGCAAGGCGAGTCAGTGTGGGCACCGACAATGGCTACCGGGTTACCGGGGCGCCACTTGCGGCCGATTGTGAAGGCTACAATGGTCGAGGCATTGCGAGTAAGGTAGTATTTACCGCCGGGGCGGAGGGTGGAGGCCCAGGAGTCTCGTTCGTAGATGGGTTGAAAGCCGGCCTTTTCGAGGCGTTCAACAGCGGATCGGACAGCGTGATAAGCTAAATTGACAGGTCAGAAGTCGGTTAACGCTGCGGAAATGCATGTTGCGGGTACGGACGAGTGGGAGATGCGTTGACAAAGTCGATAAAGTCGAGAGCTTCCTGAGGAGGGGCCATGATGGGCGAGGACGTTGAGAAGGAAGCGACGAGAATGGATGCTGGACGATAAGGCGGTGATTTTGGTGCGATTGCGGCTCTAAATTTGCGGAGGATGCTCAGTGAAAGGCGGGAAGAAGAAAGCATCGAGCGGAGGAGGGGATGCGGGAGGGAGAAGCGGGACAGGCGTGAGCGGCAGAGGAAGCTTGATGTTGACGATTTGAGGTCATGTGGTTGGTTGGTTGATGACGGAGGTTTGAGCTCCTCGGCCCCGCCTGTACGTACCTTCGTCATAACCTGTGGGGTTATACGGATCTTCACTTGGCATGAGAGCCAACTGACTTCGGGTTTATTGGGGGATATTTCATCCTAAAAATTAGTAAGCCATGAGCAGAAACCGGAGGTAGTGTTCCAGGAACAAATATTCCCTGGTTTACAGCAACTCGTCGACCATTGATTGATTACCCCCTGGGTAAAGGCACCCGCAATGTTCTTGTCTTTCCAAACATGACTCGCTTCGCCTGCGCCATCCCCTCGCTTGCTGTACTAGGCATGACGTGGCGGCGAGCGGATCGCTGCCATTCTGACTAGGAGATAATCCAAATAACGGATGGAGACTTGCAGCACCCAAATCCAAAGAATATGAGAACTGATTTGTACATATATGCCTGGCGCCTCGAGTGAGGAAAGTAAATACCCTAGTATCGCACCTGAGAACAGTCAAACTCACGACACCCTGGATAGGCATTTCATCGTTGACCTAGCTGTCCATTTCAACATTAGCACCGTATAATGGCAGGAATCGGGGGAGCCATGAATAATCATGGTCTCACCTCCTGATGACACACCTACGAGAAGCAATCTTATCACGGGCCTGAAAAACTGTATGGATCAACGGCTTGCACCCCATGGTATTGGGGCTCTCATTGTTCACTTCCAAGGCCTCAAAGCCTCAGTCCCTCCGCCTGGTCCCCTGGAGCACAAGTCTTCACTGATTCGACTCATAATAATATGGGTGATTGGTGGGATGCTTGAAGGCTGTGCGAAGAAGTTGGGAAATAATTGAGTGTGATGAAGAATGTGGAAAGGTGAGGTTTTGATATAGTACTAAATTAAGGTGGGAAACAAACAAACGATGAAGTTTGGATTGTGTGAGTGCTAACGATTACCAACGGTCGTCGGCAATAATGGGGCTTGTTTAGTTAGGGCCAACAAAACTCATGTTATGAACTGCATTTGCGGAGAAATAAAAATTGAGTATACCGTTTTCGATATGAAAAACGTACCGATTTAATTCTCGAATACCTGCCATTTTTTGTAATTAAAATAATAAAAATGAAGAAGGGAAAGTGCGAATTTGTAGCTTATGTTCGACTACGAAGATGGAATACCATCACGTGCGAGAATATTATGTTTCAATTCAAAGCAATGATATCGAAAGAAGAAGTCACCAAGAAGAAATTCCGAAAGTGGCACATTTTGGACAACTAATTACTGATTCAAATATAATATCATACTCAGATTTTAAGCGTCTATGCTTGCAAATGCAAAACTTCCCTGGTCAAGTTTGGCCGCCGTGGATATCTGTCCTGTATTATCCTGTTTCTCGTCCTAATAAGCCCAAAAGCTCACCCATCTATGCACAAAAAAGAAAACGATGCAAAATGAAATCAAGAAAATAAGCCAAATATGATATGATATGATTTGTGTCGCTTAGAACAAAGGAAAGTATGTCATTCCCATTTTCTGCCCCTCCCAATTAAATGTTCAAGGCCCCAAGTAGTGTGTCTTTCAGAGTTGAATCACCGCTCTCATTAGACAGGTATTTCTCAGTTGCTGTCGGAGCTGTTGCCGATGGCCTTCTCGCGGTCGGAACGCTCGAGGCCGCGGTTGAAGACGAGGCCGGGGTGGCCGACGCAGAGGGCAGCAGCGGCAAGGACAATGATGACACCCTCGAGGACGATGAAGGGGACCTCGTGCTTGATCAACTCACCATCGTAACCATCCTTAAGCTCGACGACACGGAAGATGCATCGAGCGAGGATAAGAATGATGGAAGTGGAGAGACCAAAGAAGAAGGCGCTCACGCGCCAGCCGAAAGTAGCAGCGTTGCCAGAGCGCCAGTATCGGATCATGTAGTCGGCGAAGCAGGCGATGAAGGCAGCGAGGATGATGACCTGAAGGATCAGACCAGCCATGGAGATGTCGACACCGAGGTCACTGTTGTCATCGCTGGTGGACAGGGCACCGCCGGCAGCCTGGAGGATGAGGCAGACAATGTCGAAGGGGATGAAGATCCAGTAGAAGAGCTGAGGCTTGAATCTAGAGAGCTCAGGGGCAAAGAAGACGATGGTCTTGGAAAGAGTGACGTAAATGGAGGCCGTGTAGAAAACGGGGGCGATAGTCAGGCAGACTAAAGGAACTTGTTAGTGGTGATAGACAAGGTATTGAAATGATTGTAGTCTTACCAATTTGAATCATAAAGGCGTTGAAGGAGAATGGATTGTCCCACATCAGGACACGACCAACATATCCGATGACTTCGCAAAGGCAGCCAGCGACCATGCCGAACATGAAACCCCACGCCTTCCATCGGACACCGATAACAAGGTGGATGAGGCCGAGGATACCAAAGAGAGCGATGAAGGATATGTTGCCCGCAAGCGAAGGTCGGTAGGTGTAGATGCTCCAGTCGATATTGCAGTTGTCAAGGTTGCAGGGAGAGTCGCCGCCGAAGGCGTTGGTGGGCCGGGTTGTGTAAGTGGTGGTGGTCGACATTTTGAAGGTGTCGATATCAAACAATGGTATTTAATGGGGGAATTAAGCTTGAAATTTGGTTCGGGGGCTGCTGGAGAAGCTCCGTTGCAGAGAGGAGTGGTGAGTGGTGAGTGGTGAGTGGTGATGAGTATTTCGGATTCCATGGTGGGAAGTAGACGCCCTTGATATAAGCAAGCGAAAAAGAAGCCATGTTCTGCAAAAAAGGAGTCATTGCTGGGCCAAAACGCCTATGGCTACGTGAGGGTGGATTCCGAGCAGGAACGGGTGCGATGCACACGCCCGCCCAACAACGACTTAGACGGAGACGGCAGTGCCACATTCGGACTCGCAACCCGCGGCTCGGACTCGCGGCCACGAGCGAGCAGAGATTCGCTAGCGCGATGGGAGCCGATGCCAGCGCCTGTCAGCACAGTTTTTGAGAACACACTAGTGGGGGCTCCGCCACTCAGCGGAGGAACATTGGGTGCTTGCCTTGAATGGGTTCCTTCTTTGGCCGGCTTACGCTCGCACAACCATCGCTAACAAAAGGTCTATTTTCTGATATGCCGTATAGAGTTTCATTACGCGAGAGAGAGAAAGAGAGAGATAGAGAGACTGCAGAGAATGTGCCATATCCAGCCGGGCCCGGGTCTTTGGAACGGCGCTTCTCACACACGAAGGTTGATTCCCATGCGATAGCCCTCCCAGTTCATCGTAATACTGTGAACAAACTCATGCGCCATGTTCCAACTCCAGCCCAAGAAAAAAAAATTTCATCCTCTCCTACACCATGTACATAGTAACATCTTACACGCACTCCTCCTCAGTCTTGGCAAAGCCACTCTCCGTCTTCCAAATTACCACGTCCGTGTGTATGCGCGGCTCCAACAGACCCCAGCGGAAGGATGCAGGTGTGGCATGGCTGTGGGGCGGCACAGGACAGTACACCTAGCACTCTGAGATGTGCAGAGCCAAGTGCGTAAGGCTGTGTGGGTCACTACCGAGACTCATACACGTATCGTCCCAGGGCTCAGTCCTTGTTAATTCCATACCAGAACTGCTTATTTGAAAAAGAGAAAAGAAAATGTTTCTGAATTGATACTTTGGTCCTTTGGTGTGGACAGAAAATTTCCTTTTTGGGAATGAAAATTAGACTTGCCCTGTATTTTCTCACATTCCGTTTCATGTCACATTGCCAATTATTGCTTACATCATGGTGAATGGTCCAAATTCTACAGCATTGCCCCCTCCCCTCTTTTAATAAGCCATTCAGGTACCAGCTTACCATGTTCTGTCTCGAGTAGGACTGCCTTACACATACATGCGCGCGTATGTATATATGTGTGTGAGAGTGGATGACTCCCTGTCCTTCGCTCCATTATTCCCGTTGTGGGTAAATCTTATCTCCATTAAGTATGTGACCACCACAGCCGCATTTCATCGGCCGTGATTCATCACATCGTTCGTGTCGGCGGTGCATCCACCCTCGCACGCATTTCAGGCTCGCTTCAGCCGCATACCCATGCCAACCCAATCGTCCGCCTATCTGCCAAGGCTGCAGAAGAGAGTGCGAAGCGATCCAGATTCGGGAGGGGTCCATGGGTTGCATCAGAGATTGAAGAGGGGCTTTGCTAGGCTGACGGACGTCATTGTGCGTACTACATAGTTACGTGGTCCCTGACTGTGGCTGCGCAAACATCTCACTCAAAGAACGAATGCGAGCTTTAGCGCTTCCTGCGCCCCACCTTTGTCTTCAATTTTGCCGTTTTGTCTTTCGGGACGGGACAATCTGAAGATCCAACAGGCCCACTCCGGCCCCGCGGAGCACCAGCCAATGGTCCCCACCTTCACACTCAACAGGCGTATCGGGCTTTGGTCATAATTCCCGTTGCCCTTCAGTCTACTCATCATCCTCAATCCCTTCTCCATCACAAACACACATTGGCGCGCGTCCCAACAACACCCTCCAAATTCCTTCATCACTCTAATCTTAATCTAAATGCGACCTGGGTTCAAGCCCGTAAGCTGCTCCCGAAAATCCTGCTGCTCCTCGCTTTGCGAGTGAGCCTCAGCACAGTTTTCCAACGCAGTCCACAACCTAGCCCGTCACTAGAGCATCAACCGCATCATTCACTGTCTTGTCTTGCGCAAGCTACGTCTTTTCGCCTTTAGATAACTCTTCCTGTTGTCGCTCACCGCTTTTTAACATTACCTCTTGTCTCCCAACGCCGTCACTTTTGCGCCTGCGTGCTTGTAACCCTTTTTACGACCGCTAGCCACCATCGGAGACATTTTCGTATGCGTATCAACTCAGACTGTGAGCACTGCCTCCCCCAGTATCCCTTCATGATTACCGCCGATATACAATCATGCCCAAAAAGGTTTGCGAATATAGCCTGCACTACATAATCATGTCCTTCGCCGAATCAGACATCCTCCCTCGCCATTTAACATCTCACCTTTCTTCGAGCCTTAATAACGCCATCCATGCAAGCTGTAATTTGTGGGTGAGTGCGTAAAAATAAAATATGCCCTGCCAGGCCCAGTGTGGAAACAGAGCGATTCATGTACGTACGGGCGGGCATGGCCTGCGCCTCGTCCGTCTCCACGCCAAGTCCCTTCCACCCAACTCCGTATCCGTACCTCCCATGAAGTTCCTCCGTCCCCGTCGCCACTTCCCTAACCTTGCTCCTCCCTCCGCCTGCTCTCTGCCGTTAGTAAGTTCATCATCGCCATCATCCGTCGCTTTGACCCCCGGAGGATTGTCTCTCCGCCAGCCATGTGCATCTACGCCCACCCTGACGGAGATGTGGCATTCATGGATGGAATAGACTCAGGCTCTATACTAGATATAGACTCCATTAGACCCATGTCATAGACTACTTTCATAGCACGGAGCTTGGCGCTCATCCTCTCGCCACGAAGCGGATAGCTAGCCAATAAGCCATATGTCGCCAAGCACCTCAGCTACACGCCAGCCAAGATAATTCGGCAATCCATGAAGCTCTCCAACTGTTGGTGCATTATTCTCTGTCAGCCATAATTCAGTTTTTGGTAGTATTTTTCGTCCTGTATTACAGTTGCCACGTCAGCGGCCGGCCAAAGTACTAATTGCTAAATATTGGCCCCAAAGCCAGGAATACAGCAGCATCTCCAGCTGCGATGGAAGTTCACCTCAGAAACACGTGATGGCAGGGCTAACAAGACAGACATACAAACGGATTTTTAGGTTATTACAAAAAAAAATTTCAATGAAACCCCGAGGGATTCGGAACAGGGTAAATGGACAATCCAACGACTGCGACCTCGTCTCCGTACATTACTGCATATCACGAATAAGGGCAACGTTCGCATTTCATGCGAACTCCCCAGAGTATCGGTGTAGTAAATACGCAGATAACTTATAGTAGAGATATTTTCCCGGAGTGGGTATTCAAAAGATTCTGGCAAGACATTGATTTTTTCAGCGCTGTCTTGTTGGTTCAGAACTCCGTTCGATAACGGACTCTCCAATGCGTCCCTTAATCTCACGCATTTGATAATAAAATCGATTGGGACACTGACTAATCAATCAGCAATAGGCGTGGTGGCAGAGTGGTCTAATGCGTATGACTAGAAATCATATCTCTTCGGAGGCGTCTGTTCGAATCAGGCCCACGTCGCTGCGGATCATCTTTTTGCAATTGTGGGCAAAATCTTTTTTTATCACAGATGGGTATCTTTATTCCACCCTCACCTATTCTGACCTCAACAAGATAACAACTATACTAAGTAATTTTCAGTGTTTCATACAGACACCCGTCCTTCCTCGCCAAACCACTCGATACTAGCTAGGCGTGATGAGTCTCATGACTGAAATTGTTCGCTGAACTAATATAGAACTAAGTTGCATTTATTAATCCTGAATCATAGTCAGCCCTAGTGTAATTACTCATCGGTAAGAATTCCACTTTAAAACGTCAAGCTCACAATAACTAGGTCTAAAATTTGGGGGAGCCCGTCAGGACTTCGTTCTTTGACGAAGTAGGAACAGAGACTGTTCTCCAAAAATCAACGAGGTGTTGGCTTTACAAATAATCATATTACTCTCAGGCATGTATGGGTAGCGAGGTGCCCAGCAATTTAATGGCGGTATTGCGAATAAGAAATCCGGAGTTTAGCAAACTCAGGGGCAATCTCCAGCAGCCTTTCATCAATGACAAATAAATGGCTTGAGGATTGCGAGCTAATGAACCATAGTAATATACGAAACCCACGATTCTGGTATTTTTAGGATGAGGACATATTCTCGGATGGATAACCCTTTGGGCCAGTGCTAAATCCTCCATGATCAACCTTCATCAGATATGCGCTCCTAGGTCTCCTCAACAACCAACCAGACGTGGACATTGTATACCACTTGATAGTTTGTTGGTTCCCGGTAAAGAAATATTGCGTCAGAAGCTTGTCGACATTCTACTTACTGGACTATTAACTTCAAGTGGTAGCCCAAAATATTGATGAGCTAATCATTAATCAATAGTATTCATATTTATAGCTACACCATAAAAGAAGCCGACCGCAGCAAACAAACATCCCGTCAATGAACACTGATTATGTGTAAACTTGTCCTGATTCGTCTCTTACAATGCTAATGTTAGTAACGAGTTGATACGCTAACATTAGACATGAGGGTCACCTACTGAGCACGTGGAGAGACTGTTTCTAGTTATGGAACAAGGACGAGGACCACGTTTCAACTCTAATCCAGGAATTTACGCAAGCAGGTCCCATTCCGAATCTCCAGGCATCTCACTGCTCCCCCTCCCCCCCCCCCCCCCCCCCCCCACACGGGCCGCCCCGGGGAGGCGGAGGCCGCCCCCCCCAAACGCCACGACCGCACACAATGCCCACCCTCCGGCCGCACGAAACACACGGCGGGGACACAGACCAACACAAAACACAACAACACAGGGAGGGGTTCAGGAAGAAGGGGGGGGGGGGGGGGGGGGGGGGGGGGGGGGGGGGGGGGGGGGGGGGGGGGTGGGGGTGGTGGGGGGGGGGGGGGGGGGTGGGTGGGGGGGTGAGGGG
>JAHVYB010000279.1:0-46474 GCA_020623695.1 Calonectria henricotiae
ATTTAGCATTTAGTTAGATTTTACAAGGAGCAATAAGAGCTTTATATCACAATTATTTTAATTACAATTATCGCCTATAAAAACCCCAGTGGGGAAAAATGACTAGTTACAATAACCCTTTTTTACCTATTTCCCTGGGCCAGGGGCTGGTGCAGGGAATCGAACCCCGGTCTCTGTGAAAAACACAGCGCGCTGACCACTGCACTACACCACCAGACTAATATATTCTAGCCTACTTTTAATATTATTAAAAATAATTAAATCTAAATTATATTTTAAATATTATATTCTTTATAATTTATTATACCCTTTTACCTTAAAATATACTAATAATAAGCTTTATATTAAATATATTTCTAATTTAGTTAAATACTTTAAATAAATCCTTTTTTAATATATATTATTTATATTATCTAAGATTAAAATTACTAATCTTATATTATTTTAAAAGATAAAAATTATTAATTTTAAGTTTTAATTATTTTAAAAAAAATAATATTAATATTAATAATAAAGATTATATTTAAAAAGAATATATAAAGATTAATAAGATAATAAATAAGTGTATTTTAGGTAAATTTAAGGATATAAAGCTAGAAAAAGAAAAGTTCTTAGAAGATATTAATAATAGCTAGTATAATTAGTAGCTAGAAAGAACTATAGATATTATAAGGTTTATTAAGAATTATAATAATAGAAGTAAGGCTAAAAAGAAATATAAAGATTACTAAAAAGTTATAGAAGATTAATAGTTTAAGCTAGATTTTAAATATCTAGGAAATTAATAGTATGTTTATTTATAATTATTACTTAATATATATATATATATATAAAGTTAAATTTAAAAGGAATATTATTTTTATAAATAAAATAATATTAAAATAATATTTTAATTAATATTATTTATAGGTATATTTATAGGTATATTTATAGGTATATTTATAGGTATATTTATAGGTATATTTATAGGTATATTTATAAGTATATTAAAATATACTAATTTTAATTATTAAAAAACTTATTTTTATATTCTATTTTATTTCTATTAAAAAAAGCTTTATAATTTTTATTTTATATTATCTTTAGACTTTTAAGGTAATTATAAGTATAAAAGTAATTATATTATAGGATTTAAAAGTTTAAAGGTTTAATATACTTCTTAGTATTATTATCTTATTAAGCTATCCCTCTTCTTAGGGGAATATAAATTACTTTTATACCTTAATAAAATCTTTTTCTAATAAAAATAAAATATAATAAAAAAATAGAAAGTTAATTATTTTATTAGTTAAAGTAAAAAGAGATTAATACTATAATTATTTAAATAATAATTATATTTACTCTTAAAACTACCTAGTTAAGCTTTCTACTTATATTTTAACTAAATATAAATAAAATAATAGCTTTTCTAATAATTAAAATTAATATATTTTAATATATTAATTAATATACCTATAAATAATATTAATTAAAATATTTATATTTAAATACTATCTTATTTATAAAAATAATATTCTTTTTAAACTTTACTTTATATATAAGTATATATCTCTATATTAGAGAGCAGATATAACTTAGGAATATAAATCTCCTAGAGGTTTTAATACTAATAGTAACCTAAGTATAAGGTTTTTCCTTTAAAAAGATTATTATATTATAGCTAAATAGTAGATAGAAATAATATAAAGAAATTTAAAAAAAATTATAAGTATATATATTAAAATATCTAAATTCTTAATATTTAATATATTATAATAAATAGCTTAATAATTTAATATAAATAAACATAAAAAAAGGAATTAATAAAAAAAGGGAAGTCTAAGAAATCTAGACTAATATTCTACTAAAATCTATAAATTATTATAGGATTATAATATAATAAAAATATAATAAGTTAATAAAGGTATATAAATTACTTTTATACCTTAAAGTATCTTTTTTTCTTTATACTATAGATATTTTCTTATCTAGTTAGGAGTTATATATATATTCAGCTCTATTAACTAGTATCTAATTAAAAATTTTATATTCCATTTTCACGTATTACACTTAACTCAAGTAATAGCAAAAAATATATTATAACACAAGAAGGTAAGCACTTCCCAGCAATATAGCAGCGTAGCTTCGCTGGGCAGGGCTTACACAAAAGAGTTCGGTGAGGAACTAATACTAAGTTCAAGGCTCGATTGGGAAGACAGGGCCCTAAAGAGCCCCCCCCCTCCCCTAGGCCCTACCTAGCCACCCTTTAGGGCATAGGGCTGATAGCTTTAGTCACTGAATCTCTAAGACAATTATATAACTAAGAGCTAATATAATATCTAGAAGTAAGCAAAAAGAAACTCTAAAAAAGCAAGAAACAATAAATCACCACCTTCTATTATCATATATAACCCACCACTTTTAGCCAATTAGCAATCCTACTAAAAGTAATCAATTAGAGCCTGAGGTCACGGCGGGCAGAAGCATAAGACTCAGTTCGTTCCTTGTCGAGCAAAAATACAAGAAACACGTAGTTATTAAGGTGATCTCACGTTTCGTCGCATTTTGTATTTCGTACGAATACTTGGAGTGGAAAGGAACTGCCCTATTAGGCAAAAGAAGCATTTCATGTATTCAGTTGTATTAATTATTATTATAATTATGGTTATTCTAGGAATATAAGGAAGCCCTAATAGCTTCCTTTGCATATGATATATAGGGTCATATAACCCTACTATCCCTTATACTCCCCCTTGCATAATAATCCCTATTAAATATTATAGTTAGTAGATACCTTAAAGGGCAGAAAGAGCTATTCTAAGTATCCAAAAGGGACTAGGGGGGCCTAGGGATTAAGGGTAGAAATAAAAGAAAGAAAGATAGAGAAAAGGAAATATAATTTTAGAAGAGTTTAACCTTAATACTGGATATAGGCTCCTTTAATTGAGTAGGGCTATAGAAGCTTATTTATAGGAATAGGAAAGCGGAATATACTCTATTTTAAGAAGCTTAAGGAAGTATATATAATCTTCCTTAGTAAGAGGTTTAATAAGGCTATTAGCAGCTATATCCTTAGTATTAATATAGCAAATCTTAATAATACTAACTTTAACTTTATTATAAAAGTAGTAATAGTTAATAGCAATATATTTAGTCTAAGGATAATAAACTTTATCTTAGGCAAGCTTAATAGTAGACTTATTATTGCTATAGATTGTAATTAGGGTATTTATAGTATACCTAAGTTCTCTAAGGAGATTGTAAATCTAAAGGACTTTTTCTATATATTTAGAAATACTATAATATTTAGCTTCCTAGGTAGATTTATATATATACTTATATAGACTGTTATACTAAGAAACTGGGTTTCTATATATAAAGATAATCTAATCTTTGGTTAACTTAGTACTAGTTAAGTTATTAGCAAAGTTAGTATTATAATAAGTAAAGAGATTAAAGGGATTTTAATATATAATCTTAGTCTAATATTAGTATATAAGGCCTAGGTTAGAGTGGTTCTTAAGGTAATATAGTACTTAGGTTATAGCTTTAAGTTACTTATTAGTTAGTTAGGAAAGGGATTATGCCCAAAAGCTTATTGCAAAGGCAATATTAAGTCAAGTCTATATAATAAGGTAATTTAGCTTTCTAACTAGTATATAGTAGGGGATCTAAATAGAAGGATTAGGAGGAGTTAAAGGAGGAAGTATAATAAGTTCCTTATGGCTGGGGACTATAGGCATAATTATACTAAAAGTATTACTAAGATTAAGGTTATAAATAATATTTTTAATAAAGCTTTATTAAGAAAGGCTAATGCTATTCTTAAGCTCTATAATAGCAATATTTAGAAAGTAAGTAGGAAAACCATAGTTAAAGACTAGGAACTTCCTATTTAGGTTAGTAATAATCCTATTAATATCTATCTTAGGTAGTAAAAAGAGAAGTAAATTATTAATATAGGCAGTAATAATAACTCTATTGGAAGGGTTATACTAGATAGATTAATTGCTAATAAGCTTCTTAAAGCCAAGGGAAGTAAGCTTATTAGAAAGGTAGTTCTTCTAAGTATTAGTAGATTACTTAAGGCTATAGAGGGGTTAATTAAGCTAGATAATCTTGTTAGGGGTCTAGCCTAGCTTAGTAATTAGGTGCTTAAAGTAAGGATTATTTATAAAGTTAGAAAGTATAGGGAATTATTTTATATAAAGGGTTTCCTTAAGCAAACTATAAAAAAAGGTAGTAATAATATTAACTTAATAGGGTTTATAGCTAAGTTATATAGTAAGGGTAATAAGGATATACTAAGTGGCTAAGATTATAATAATAGTACTAGTTTTAAAGTAGTTAATACCTTTAACTTACTAAAAGCCTTAAGTATAAATATAAGCTTTATAGCACTTTATATTACTATACTTATTATACTTATATTTAAAGGCCTAAGTAGCTATAAGTAATATAATACCTAGGATTATATTATAAGGATTAATAAAAATAAAAGTACCTAATTTAATAAATTAGCTAATCTCCTAGTAAATTGCCTTATATTATTATTTAGTATTACTAAAAGTTATAGCTTTATAGGCAGAGTAAGGAGGTATAAAGAGAAGCTAGAAGAATATAATTATAATTTTATTAATAAATTTATTAATAATCTTAACCTATTAATTATGCTAAAAAGCTCCTTAGGGTTAAGTATAAACTATCTTATTATAGGATAAGCATTCTTTATAGATAATAAGATAAGAGGTAATAATAATATACTTTTTAACTAGATCCTAAACTTTATAGAGGTAATTTCCTTGGAAGCTAACTAGTATACCTTTCTAATTATAGGCTTAAAGCTTAAGTCCCTTCTTATTAGTCTTATTAGTAGATTTGGACTTAATAGTAATAGTAGTGCGTAAGCTGAGTATATAAAGGTAGGAAATATTAGGCTTATTATTATTATTAGGTTTAAAGCAATCCCAGAAGATCTTATGGGGTAACTTCTAAAATAGCTTATTATTATTATAAAACTTAATAGTAATATAATTAATAATTATTATAATAACTATAGCTATATAATCCTAGTACTTAAATAGAAGCTAAATAAAGTTAGTAAAAATAGTTCTTATATAGTTAAGAATTATATAATTAGAGTACTTATAAAAACCTACTTACTTATAGTAAAAACCGGGGGTTTAAGATATATAAATATAGTATTTATTAATTAAGGTAAGGAACTAAGTTCTCTTAAATTCCTAATTATTATTAAAATAAATCTTAGCTAGATAGGTGCTTATTATTTAGTATAGGTATTTAAAGAGATAGTAAAGAGTAATATTAGTACTAGCTTTATTATTAAGAATCTCGATCCAATAATAGCAAGACTTATTATTAATTATAAGAGTAAATATAATAGCCCTAGATTTAGTAGTATATAAAATAAGGTAGAGATTAATATAAACTCTATAAAAGGGAAGTAATATATACTTATAATAGATCTTTAGAGTCTAATATATTATATTAGCATAATTATAGTAGTAGTATACTTTTTCCTTTGGTAAGTATAGATTTTTAGGGCTACTAATACTTATTTTAATAATTCTAATAATATTATTATAATTTATATAAGCTAACTAGTAATATTAGAGTTTGCTGTTAAAGATCTATACCTTAGTAACTATAATAGCAATAGTAAGAGGTAGAGTAGGTAATCCTTTAACCAGAAGGTAAAAACCAATATTATACAGAGAAATAATCATTATAAGATAGCCTTATAAGTTAAAAATATAATTCTTAAAAAGAAAACCGCCCTTAAGATAAATTCTAAGGCCTAAAAAGATATTTAAGGGAAAGGTTATTATAAATAATACTTCTTAGAAAACAACTAAAATTATATATTTAGGCAACTCAAAAGTAAGCTTAATAGTACTAATATATATAGGCTTAATAGGACCACTACTAATAATAATAGTACCTTATTAAATAAAAGGAAATACTTTATTTTTCTTAAATTATTTAAGGTTATTAGTAATATATATATTAAAGCTAGAATCCTAAAGCTAGTAATCTTTACTATAATTACTATTAGTATAATAGGAATTCTAGGTTACTAGAGACTAGGTAATATTAGATTTAGCAATAGAATATTTATCTATAGTTATATCCTTAAGTACAAAGATTACTATTAAGGGCTTATTTATAGAAATAATTACCAAAGTAGAGAATAACTCCCCCTATTTACTATACTTTTAAAGATTAGCTATACTAAGGGTATACTTAGTAGCCTAAGTAGTAATAAGGATAGTATTATTAGAAATTATTATTAAGGATTAGTTTAATAAGAAGGAATTAAAGTAAGAAATAATACCTTATTTCTTAGTTAATATTTTGGAAATTAGATTAAAAGTATTATAGTTAGTATTACCATAAGAATTACTACTATCTTAGGGGTAAAATAGGCGCTTTTTGGGATATATAGTATAGTAGTCTAGGCAAATATGCTCCTATTAGCTATAGCTATAATACTTCTTATTAAAATTAGGATTTTTTTTTAACTTTTTAGCAAGCTTTTTAAGTAAAAGGTTAATATCTTGGGGATTAACTAAGTCTTAAGAAGTAAACTTATTAGCATTAGTCTTAATATTATTATTACCTTAAGGCTTAGATAGTTAATAATTAGAGGAATAATTGCTCTTATTATTATTAGAGCTAGAGTAGGGGTTAAGTTATTCTTTATTAAAATATTAGTCTATAGAGATAATATTATTATAATGGCTTTAGAAAGCTTCCTTAATATTATAGAAGTTAGGGACCTTATTAGAGAAGTATTAGAATTTGTAATATTTATTGACCTAAGTAGTAAAAGTAGGGCAAAGAGAATTATAGAAAAGGTAATAAATTTGATTATTATTTATACTATTGCCTATAGTCCTTAGCTATATAAGTAGCTAGGTAAACTTAGTAATATGATAAGAGCTATTATAGATATTCTTATACTTTAGGGACTAAAGTTAAATATAAATATAATCTTTTTAAAGAGAGTTATAGTTATAGTATTATTCCTAGAGGGCAAGGAAGGCTTATAATCCAAAAGTAATACTTTTAATAATTATCCTAGCTTCTCTTTTAATAAAGCCCTAAATATAGCTAAAAAGCTTATCTTTGCTAAGAGTTAAAAGTAAAATAATTATATTATAATCTATAGTAGTAAGGGCAATTATAAAGGATAAACTCTAGAAAGACTAGCTTTCTAAGTTCTTAAGAAAGTTAGAATTAGAAAGGATAGGGGAGAAATAGGTAAAATAGATAGCTTTGTAATATTGCTTTTTATTAATATTTATCTTTAAATAATAGGATATTATAGTAGTATAAGTTTCCAGTATATATATATATCTATATTTAGCTAGAATAATATTTAAGGTATTATTTATATTATTATAGCTAGAGGGAGGTAATAATAAGAAAAGAGCTATAGTTAGTAGGGGTTTAGTTATAGAATTATAATCCTAAGGGTTCTATATTAGGGGCAAAAGCTACTAAGGAAAAAGACTACCTTACTATAGTATCTAGAAATAATCAAAAGATTAGGAATAAGGGTAATAATTATACTAAAGATTACTTATAAGATAAGGGGTATAAGGGCTTTTAAGCTAACTTATAAAGTAACTAAAGTTAGTATTATAAAGGTAATAAAACTAAGGGGATTATGCTTTAAAGAGCTATAAGAAATAGGGTATTAATTAGGGCAAAGAAAAGGAAAGATATATTAGGGCAAGGCCCGGGCTTATAATCAGTGGAAAGGAACTGCCCTATTAGGCAAAAGAAGCATTTTGTATATTTAGTTGTATTAATTATTATTATAATTATGGTTATTCTAGGAACACAAGGAAGCCCTGATAGCTTCCTTTGCACGTGACACGTGGGGTCACGTGACCCCACCATCCCTCACACTTGGTGTCTAGGGTAGCATGTTTTGCGTGCGACATGTCTAGCTAACAAAATGCGGCGATGCTGGAAGAAACTAACGAATAAAAAAGCTAGATGTATGTGGAACCTGTTTGCAGGTGGCTGTATTCGAAATGATGATACGTATTTATGTCATTCATCATAGACTCGCCCAGAGGTAATAAAACGGTAACAAGGACGTAAGTGCGTCACGTAGAGAGATGCGTGCCCTGCAAGACCAAGGTCGATACCTCATCTTACCCTCCATCGATGCCTGTGAACCAGTTCTGTGAGCACGAGGCTCAAGAGCCTTGGATTATTCAGTCCGGGAGCCTATCGAATCTGCTGTTACAAACCTGATGGCGTCGGAAGGGCTAGAAGGTGGGATGACTCCATTCCCGAGGTCATGAGACCCACAATGACTGGTGGCTGTGCCAACCAGCGATAGCCTTGATGACCGGTTTCATCCATTGGCAGTCCATCCCGCAAACGCGGAAGGCGAGATTGTGGAGGCGGCCCCAGGGTACCTGCCTAAGGTGCCTAGTATTGTCTCCTCAACAGGTACTTGCCCGCCTCACACCTTATGCGCTCCTTGCGTTTGCGGGGCGCCATCTACACGGACCAACGAGCTCATCCTGGTCGCCTGCCGTCACTCGCTGCCTCGTCGCCTTCAACGACATCACTTTGACCTTCCCATCACATCTGTCCATCAATACCGTCGCCTAGTGGTGCGTTTGCTCCCGCCTCTGCAACTACATCGCGCTGCTGCAGCCATGGCCCCCTTCGCCCTGAGGAGTCTCCTCCTCGGCGCTGTGGCGACCTTGCCCGGCCTCGTCATGGGCTGGAACGCGAGCTATTCGCAGTCCGACCTGATGCGGGTACAGACGGCTCTCCTCGACAGCCGGGGAGAGGGCTGTCCTCCCTGGTAAGTCATGGATTTATTCCTCCCCGATTCTCTTCTAACAATACTGACATTTGTGTAGCTTCAACTGTTTGCTCCCAGCTCATACCTGCGCCCAATATGCTGGCTGCAACGAGTATAACGGCAAATGCGATTGTCCGGAGGGATTTGGTGGTGATGATTGTCTCCAGCCACGTACGACCCTATGCGTTATATTCGATATCACCTGTGAAGAATACTGACAGTTATATCAGTTTGCGGGTCTCTCGCTCGAGGTAAAGACCGCCAGATGCGATCTGGCCCAAACTGCAAGTGTGACGAAGGCTGGACTGGAATCAACTGCAACGTCTGTACCGATAACAAAGCCTGTAGCGCATTGATGACGACAGGGGAGGGAGGTGTTTGTTACCAGAATGGTGAGGTAGTTAATCACAACTACCAGATTTGCGACGTCACCAACCAAAAGATCACATCGCTCCTCGGAAAGCAGCGCCCCGAGGTCACCTTCACTTGCAAGAAGGAAGAAGGCGTCTGCGATTTTCAGTGTATGGAGCTATATCACCCCTTGAAATATCCCCTTTGCTGATGCTCATCTAGTCTGGGTTGATGCCGTCGAGTCGTTCTACTGTCACCTCTCCGAGTGCGAATCGGGTGCCGAATTTCAAGAATCCAAAAACACTACTTCATACAAATGCGACAAAATTAGCTGCAACTGTATATCCAAGCGAATGCTTTGCGGCAAGGATGGATCTATAGATCTATCTGAATTCCTGGACCAGGCCATAAAAGGCCCCGGTCGGTTCGAGTGCACACAAAAGGGTGGTGGCGCGCATGAATGTGCCTTCCACGAGCCGGAGATGGATTCGCTTATACTTGCATTGATTGGAGACTCTAGTATTTTGCTTGACTGTCACTCAGGAGAGTGTCTCTACGAAACCGAGGTACCGGGATACAAGCGACCTGTCAAGAAGATCAACACTCCTCTTATTGCTGGTGTCATTGCTGGCTGCTCTCTTTTCTTGGCTGCTGTTATCATTTTGACTTGGTATCTAGCTCGACGCAAGCTCAACCACGGCCCCATTTATCTGGACGATTCCGATGATGAGAGCACCAAGCTCATGGCGGATCACAAGCCCGCCGCATTGTATTTTCAAGATGTCTCATATTCCCTCAACGGTAAGCATATTCTTACAGGGATCGATGGAATCTTCAAACCTGGAGAGGTCACGGCCATCATGGGTGCTTCTGGAGCCGGAAAGACGACTTTTCTTGATATTCTGGCCCGGAAGAATAAACGCGGACAGGTTTATGGTAATTTTTATGTCAATGGTGAGAGAGTCGCCGATTCTGATTTTAAGAATGTTGTTGGATTTGTGGATCAGGAAGACACTATGTTACCTACTTTGACTGTCCACGAAACTATCCTGAATAGCGCGCTGCTACGACTCCCTCGCGACATGGGTCGCGCTGCCAAAGAACAAAGAGCCTACGAAGTTGAGAAGGAGCTTGGAATTCACCACATTAGGGATTCGCTGATTGGTTCTGAAGAAGGCAAGGGCCGTGGCATCTCCGGAGGTGAAAAGAGACGTGTAGGTATTGCCTGCGAACTTGTGACGAGTCCCTCAATTCTGTTCTTGGATGAGCCGACGAGTGGCCTTGATGCATACAATGCCTACAACGTTATCGAGTGTCTGGTCACCCTTGCCAAGAACTACCAACGAACCGTCATTTTCACCATTCATCAACCCCGATCGAACATTGTTGCCCTCTTCGATAGACTCGTTCTCTTGGCCAAGGGAAGAACTGTTTATTCCGGTCCTTTCAACCAATGCCAGGCATACTTTGATCAGATCGGCTACGAATGTCCCCCTGGATTTAACATTGCTGATTATCTCGTCGATCTGACCATGCATGCTGGAAGTACTCAATCCATTGATGACGGAACCGTGGTTCCCGATTCCAGCAGCGTCGGCCCAAGCAGTACAAGAGCGATAAAATCAATCGCGAGCATTTCTGGTACAAGCACCGGAGAGGATAGTGGAATTGAGCATAGCTCATCGGGTCGACCTCACAATTGGCGACGTGACTCGGTTAAGGTTCGCCAGGATCGTGAGCTTTTCACGCGGAGAAAGAATGCGCCTGCGGACCAGACAGTGTTATCGGATGCTGGAGGCGAGGATGGCTCCTTCCCACTTCAACCAAACCCTGCGGACTCATCGACAACACCCCTCTTGGATGACCCTCATGACCTTCCTCCGGCTGCTCCCACCGGGACTGACCTCGACATTATGACCCATTCATTTGCTCATTCGGAAATTTCTTCTTTGACTCGAGAAGAAATTAAGCAAGCAATTGCTGCTGCTGAGAGCGCCAATGGGCCGAACGCCAATGGCAACGGGGAGGGATCCGGTATCAGCACAAGCGCTGTTGGAAAAGGATATGCTCGCGTTGGTTACCTCCGTCAGTTCATCATCCTGTCTCAGAGAACCTGGAAGAATCTTTACCGAAACCCAATGTTGATGCTTACGCATTACGCTATTGCTATTATCTTAGCTGTGTTCTCGGGATATCTATTCTACGGTCTGACTGATGATATCCCTGGTTTCCAAAACCGTCTCGGTTTATTCTTCTTTCTTCTGGCTCTGTTTGGGTTCAGCACGCTCACTAGCCTTACGGTCTTCGCCACAGAACGACTCCTATTTGTGCGCGAGCGAGCAAATGGCTACTACTCACCCGCTACTTACTTTGCAGCCAAGGTTCTGTTTGATATTATCCCACTTCGAATTATCCCACCGATCCTCATGGGGTCTATCATTTATCCAATGACTGGACTTGTTGCCGACTCGACACACTTCTTTAACTTTATCCTGGTTCTTGTTTTGTTCAATATGGCCGCCGCCGCCGTGTGTCTGTTTATCGGCATTGTCTGTAAGGACGGTGGCGTTGCTAACCTGATTGGAAGTTTGGTCATGCTTTTTAGTTTGTTGTTTGCTGGATTCCTCCTTAACCATGATGCCACGCCCAAGGGCGCTCTTTGGCTTCAGACCCTGTCCATTTTTCATTATGGATTCGAATCCCTCATTGTAAATGAGGTTCTCCAGCTTACTCTTGTCGACAGCAAGTATGGTCTTGACATCACTGTTCCTGGTGCTGCCATTTTGAGCTCCTTTGGCTTCAACAACGATGCCCTTTGGCCAGATATTCGAAACCTGGGGATCTTTTCCGTCGTTTTCATCATTCTATCCTACGCGGCCATGCATATTTTACTTGTCGAGAAGCGATAGACGATGAATTGGGGGCATTTGATGCGCTTCATGTAAACATAGACCAGCAGAGATGTGCAGAGATGAGTGTGGATATTGTTATTGGAACACGCAGTGCTTGGCAAGATTTGCATTTGGTACGTGGTCATCGTGGGCGTTGGGAATAATCGTGATAAGTATCATCCTGTAGATGTATTTATTTTCCTAGTTTTGTTTTTGGATTAGTTAGTTTGGTAACATAAACACATTCTCTAACTGCCCTGATTTCTAGATTTACAGCATTGTAGTATTGTTGCAATGCGCTGTCATGTAATTCGTGGATTGTAATACGCCTGGTCTACAGTAATACATTGATAGATACATGTTGGGTGAGAAATGCTGTTGTACAATTTTTGGATGCGACCAGGTCTATTCCATTTTGCCACCTGTGAACTCCTCCGCAATCCTCTTCTGGCGCTTGACTGACCGGTCGTATTCCGACTCGTAAAAATCCATAACCTTGGTTGAGGTACCCGTCGTTGTCTCTAGCATGCTTGTGATGGTTGGTGGCTTGCCCCAAATGTCCCAGGTGTTTTCAGCATGGCCATATCGGCCAACAGCCTGGCCCTGCTTCTTGAAATAATCTTCGGAGAAGATGGTGTCAATCTCAGCCTTGAGCTCGTTCTCCTTAACAATAAAGTTTGATGCATTGATATATAGCTCCATGAGAGAGTCACGACGGGCCTCTCGTTTGGCTGTTTCCTTGGCTTCGACTTTCTTCTTTGCTCTTTCGGCTTTTTCGAAGCGATACCTATCTGGGTAGACCTTGGTGTCCATCACACCATCCAGGATGGTACTGCGAGTAAGACGGTCATCTTCCCTCTCGGGAGCGGCTCTGGCAGCGTTGTGTTGTTCAAATTTCCTGCTTACACGACGGTCGCGGGCCTTGTCAAGTTTCACCCGGCGGATCCAAAGTTTTTTTAAACCAATCCTCAGATTGTTTCTGCGACTAGCCGCCATCTCCAACTTCCATTGCTGAGCCTCGGTTCTCGGAACTGGCTGTTTGGCAGGAAGGGGAACCGTCTGTTCAATGTAGTTGGGCTGAGCTTTGCGGTCGCCATCATCGCGAGGGAAGATTTCACGAGGCACTGGAAGGTGGCCCCGAACACGAGGAATTTTTTTGTCTTCAGCTTGAGGAGGTGTGGGTAGGCGAATATAGGATGGCGACTCTGGGGGAACTCGGTATTGGAGGGCAGGAATGGCTGAGAAGCCTCGCGAGATGGCAAAGGCCTGGCGGGGTACTGCCCGGTGGCAGAGGGCTCCAATCGGAAAAGTCATGACGCAAAAACCCACGCCTGATTTAGAGAAGGAAGATCTAGGGGTACGCACAATTGTCGTCGAGGCCGGAGCCGTACACGCCACTCTGGTTTTCGAAACATCGACTGAGAAAATCCAAACCAGCTCAAATTTACCGGATTATCTTGATCCGACGTGGCCGACACATCCCTGTAAAGTCGTCCACCAGTAGGCGCTAGTGCCTCCCGCCACCAACCACCGTGAGGCTTTGGTGGGGCCTTTTTTCCTTGCCAAGGAAAAAAAAGTTGCAGCATAAATTCTTGAGACCGCCAACTTTTTCTGTCAATCTTCATTCTTAGTTACCCATCATTTCTTTTCAACCATGGGTACTGGGAAGAAGGAGGCTACCCGGCGCGTGCGCCAGGGTAAGACTGGCGACGGACTGGGAAATGTCCGCGTCAAAGGCGAGAACTTTTATCGGTGAGTGGTGGTGCTGTGATGTACGATCAGCTCTGTGCTAACCATTGGGCTACAGCGATGCGAAAAGGGTCAAGGCCTTGAACATGTACAAGGAGGGTAGAGCACAAAGGAATGCCGATGGTGAAATCACAAAGGCTGCTACTTTCCAATCTCGAGACATCCCTAACGCACGCATCGAGCCGAACCGCAAGTGGTTTACCAACACGCGAGTCGTCTCACAGGACACCCTGAAGGCATTTCGTGAGGCAATGGAGGAAAAGGCTCGCGACCCTTACCAGGTTCTGCTCAAATCCAACAAGCTTCCCATGAGCTTGATCCGTGATGGCGGTCCAGATACTCAGAACGGTGTCAAGCAACATCGCGCCAAGATGACGGTCGAGACTTCGCCCTTCGCCGGTGTCTTTGGCCCCAAGTCTCAACGCAAACGGGTCAAACTTGGCGTTAGCAGTCTGGTTGACCTTGCAGACGACACGGAGAAGAGCATGGACACCTACCAGGAGCGTCTTGAGCAGCAGAAGCTTCTAAGCGGTGCTTCAGGGAATGCTGATAATGACGATGCTGTCACTATGTCTATTGAGCCAGTCTTTGATAAAGGCCAGAGCAAGCGAATCTGGAACGAACTCTACAAGGTTATTGATTCGTCTGATGTCGTCATACATGTCCTCGATGCTCGAGATCCTATCGGTACAAGATGCCGAAGCGTCGAGAAGTATCTTAAGGAGGAAGCCCCTCACAAGCACCTTATTTTTGTCCTCAATAAGTGCGATTTGGTTCCCACTAGCGTTGCTGTAAGTTTGACATTTATATTTTGCTTGCTTTCCATTTGTGAAACCCCAATGTATTTTGTCAGGATCCCTTTCTTCTTCCTCAGTGGAGGCGATCTGTTACATCATTGGGAGATCAATGTCCATCTCAACCTGTTGATAACGTTTTGTTGTCAACTGATGCGTGCCGTTTTGGTTACCATCGTGAGAAGGGCTCCGCGTCAGATTGAGTTGAGGTCTACCTATGCCGTTCCATTATGCAGGGCATCGATTGTAGACTTCTTAGTGATGACACAAACATATACCAATGGTTTTACATTGTTGCATGTGACCGCTGTAGGCCCAGAGTGCTAACATGGTTTCAATAGGCCGCATGGGTTCGTCATCTCTCCAAAGAGTATCCCACTTTAGCATTCCATGCCAGCATCAACAACTCCTTTGGCAAGGGTTCTCTGATCCAGCTTTTGCGCCAGTTTTCTTCTCTTCACTCGGACCGAAAACAGATCTCTGTTGGTCTGATTGGAGGACCCAATACCGGGAAATCATCCATCATCAACACACTCCTCAAGAAGAAGGTCTGCAACGTGGCTCCTATTCCCGGAGAGACCAAGGTGTGGCAATATGTCAGTTTGATGAAGCGCATCTATCTTATCGATTGTCCTGGTGTGGTTCCACCGTCAAGCACTGATACACCTACCGATCTTGTCCTGAGAGGCGTCGTAAGAGTAGAAAAAGTGGAGCACCCGGAACAGTATATCCATGCTGTTTTGGGCAGAGTCAAGCACCATCATATGGAAAAGACATATGAGATGAAGGGATGGACTAACTCTACAGAATTCTTGGAGCTCCTTGCTCGAAAGGCTGGGCGTCTTCTTCGCGGAGGTGAGCCTGACTTGGACGGCGTGGCCAAGATGGTCTTGAACGATTTTATGCGAGGCAAAATCCCTTGGTTTACCTCTGCTCCTACCGCTGATGGCGAAACTAAGGGCAAGGTCGGTGGTCGCGAGGGTAGATTGGGAGAGATGCCGAGGAAGCGAAAGCAAGATGACTCCGCTGACGAGGCTGATATATTAGCTGATGCTCAGCTCCAACAGGAGGCCTTGGAGGCTACTGAGAAAACCAACGATGAGAGTTCAGAAGTCGATCTTGAGGAGGAAGAATTTGAAGGATTCGGAAGCGAAACTGAAGAGGGGAGGTCCAGGAAACCTTCCTTTGGTGTCACTGCCGATGGAGAGAGTGATGCTGAAGATGCCAGCTCTGCCGAAGATCCTGATGTTGAACATGAAAAAGCCCAACGCGGGAGCAATGAACCATCAGATGACGGCGTAGAGGACGCGGACCGGCCACAGAAGCGACGCAGGACATCAAAGACTTGAAGCAATCGACCGTTGCTTCAACATGGGCTTGTTAATGCAGACGACTCGCACACCTGAGGCAGTGTGGCTGTTGGTCGTCGAGGTATTGAGACGAGATTGGCTTCGAGGCTGCAGCATCATGATGCTGCAACAAACGCCCCTCAATTGAAGCTATAGCTCTGCTGCTTCGGAACTCATCATTTACCTCGGATCCAATCTTCCACGTTATGGCAACACGAGAGGGCATTGTCGGCTATTTCAAGGGATTTGCATTATTGCGGAGGCTACCCGCAGCATAGACTTGCGCATGCACGTTGATTGAAGTGAGATGAGCATAGCCATCTCTGCATAGCCAATTCACCTACTCCGTCATCCGGCATAGTAAAGCGAACTGTAATAGCTTGATGATGACTCTACGAGTGGAGCACCGCCCTGATCTTGAGCGTTCATATAACGTTTGGGATAATTGCTTCTGAGCCTGGCCCAACAGCCCGATTTACTCATGCCTCTTGCTGGAGATTATCGAGTTCAGTTTGAGGGGGTGGGTCCTGAAATTTGGGACTGCCAACTTTAAATCGGAAAGTTCAAACCTGAACATTGTCGGTTCATAGAAGCCTCCGAATACTTTCTAATGATCTAATGTAGACATGCAGTGGTACGTCTTGATGATGTTGATGACCATCATTGAACATGCTTCAAAATAAAAACATTGTTCCTATTGCCCTGTCTCGTATGCCCCGTTGTGTAATGTTTGCACTCAGGGGTTTAGCAGCTACGTGGGGAAATCGTTGGTCCCATTTAATACTAGACGTTTTTCCTCAGCTATTTGACCCGAATAATCTCCCCTCAGAAACACATATGACCATAGCCCTTAAAAGTACGGGATCCCGTCCGCTCTCCCATAGTCGAGTTAAAGAGCGCTTGAGTAGTGGTTGGGTCGGTGACGACCAGCGAATGCCGAGTGTCGTATGTTTTATTTTTCCTCGCTGTGTCTATGTTTGGTTTATAAAATAAAACAAGAATGGTTTGACCCAGGCATTCCTAGGAGCTCGCCTCGGTTAAGAGGGTTGCCAGCAGGCAGACACAATCAGTATTTAAATACTTTTTGTGTGTATCTATACAAAGTAAAGCGCAATGGTAAAGAAAGAGGGATTAGCCTTGATTTCAATTATGTATTCCGTGCAACTACCTACTGTTCTGTGTAGCTCACAGCCCAATCGACCGAGTTCTAAATTTCCACCCCCAAACCCCCGCAAAAATCTACCCACAACAAATCCACCTCATAGCTGCTCCGGTGTTCGGCGAAACAAAACTTCTTTTGCTTTTCCAACTGTTCCAAACCGCCAGCTGCAAAACTAACCATGGCCACCCGAACCCTCAGAATCGGTTCGTAACACTCCCTACCCGTCTTTTTGTATTTGTCAGGGGTCTCAATATTTCGCACAACCTCAATTGGAATGCCTTTTCTAACTTATAACCCGCAGGCTTGATCTCCGGTGATGGCATCGGCAAGGAAGTCATCCCAGCTGGCCGCCGCCTTCTCGAGGCTCTTCCTGCCTCGCTCGGCCTCAAATTCGACTTCGTCGATCTCAAGGCCGGCTTCGAGACGTTTGAGCAGACCGGCGCCGCCCTGCCCGACAAGACGGTCGAGGTTCTCAAGAACGAGTGCGATGGCGCCCTGTTTGGTGCCGTCAGCTCGCCCACCCAGGCTGTCAAGGGCTACTCCTCGCCCATTGTCGCCCTCCGCAAGAAGCTCGATCTATACGCCAACGTCCGTCCTGTCAAGACCGTCATGACGGCTCCCAAGCCCATTGATATGGTCATTGTCCGCGAAAACACAGAGGACCTGTATGTCAAGCAGGAGACTACCCGCGAGGGCCCTGATGGCAAGGTAGCCGAGGCTATCAAGCGCATCTCGGAGAAGGCTTCGCTCCGCATTGCTTCCATGGCTGGCGATATTGCCATCCGCCGACAGAACATCCGCAACGGCGGTGCTCCCAGCATCCACAAATCACCCCTCGTCACCATCACTCACAAGTCCAACGTGCTCTCTCAGACCGACGGTCTGTTCCGCGCCGCCTCCAAGAGGGCTTTGGCCGACCCAAAGTTCGCCTCGGTCAACATTGAGGAACAGATTGTCGACTCAATGGTCTACAAACTGTTCCGTCAGCCCGAGGACTACGACGTTATCGTCGCCCCCAACCTGTACGGTGACATTCTCTCCGACGGCGCTGCCGCTCTTGTCGGCAGTTTGGGTCTTGTACCTAGTGCCAATGTTGGTGAGGGCTTTGCTATTGGCGAGCCTTGCCACGGCAGCGCTCCTGATATCCAGGGCAAGGGAATTGCCAACCCTATTGCCACCCTTCGAAGCACTGCCTTGATGCTCGAGTTCCTCAACGAGGAGGAGGCTGCCGCTAAGATTTACGCTGCTGTGGATGGTAACCTTGAGGAGGGCAAGCTTCTGAGCCCTGATTTGGGTGGTTCTGCCAGCACCGAGCAGGTTGTCGAAGACATTCTCCGCCGACTGTAAATATGCTCGGGGAGAGGGCTATATGCATGCGAAGCGAGCTCTGTAGCAGCTGGTTAGTAGAGCTGATACTTAGTAAAAAAAATATAAAAAAAGATACATATACTCATTCTCGCGGCTTTTGTGGTGTTGTTTAAATTAATCGAGATAGTAGCACAGGTCTTATTTTTTCCAGCAGGACCCGAGCCAAGCTTTCTGCAACATTACCCAACAAGCTATAGATGACATACACGCTTACCGCGGCTCTACCAACATCCTTACTCTTGTTCTATTGTGTCTTTCTGTAAACAATGCGGCGTATCTCATCTGAAACCGTCCTGAAAGCGCAGGAACTATCCAGGGTGTGTACTCTAGCGGGATGGCGTAGGTATTTTTATTTTTATTTTTATTTTTATTTTTACATGGTAGTGTTCTCCAGAACCGAGGCGTGGAATTTTCGGGATTGGAACCATGCTGCATACAACTGTGAACCTGGCAGGTTCAGTTCCTCTCTGGTGGCTCGTAGCACAATGTGACTGTGTCGCTCAAGGTATGACCAGGGGTGACGGTGTAGTCTGCTGGAATCCAGCCTGGCTCCAACAAGTAGCCCTCGCCGGCCAGGCACGGTTCCGTTTATATGCTGTGTTGATTGATATCATGTACACTCTATTGGGTTTTTGACAGCGTGTTTGATGCAATAATGCAGTCAATGTGCATGAAAGGGCATTGGACAATGGAGCCAAATCATTTGGCATGCGATTCTCTGCAAACCTATACAGGGGAAATGCTGTTCGTTTTCGCAGGAGTGGGTGGCTGGCACTGCCTTGCAGCAAAGTAGGATTCCACAACGCCACTGGTTCGAAAAATTGACCCGGATTGATGTGAGCCCAAGGTGAGTTTAATCTCAGATTGGCCATTAGAGGGTATTTTCAGCTCTATAAATATGTAAACAATATCAAATTCTTCTCCTCCTACATTCCTTCGCTTTTCGTCTCATCATTTGTCTGCCAGTCTTGAATACGAATACAACCCATTTAAGACTATCAGAACTCCCGAGACAATGAGCATGTCCAATAACAACCTCGCCTTCCCTATTACTAGAGGTATTCAGTCAGTCAGCCTGCCACAGTCCCGGGCCATTGTCAGCATAGGCCAGCCTCCGGTAATGACGAACAACTTCTCCCAGACTAGAACCCCAAAACCTAATGTGAGTTGCCGCATTTGTCTTTCACAGTAGCTTGCTAACAATGCACCCAAGGTCAATATCATCACTCAGTCTAGAGCTGAAGTCCTGGGACCCAGTGCAGGAATGTCCTAGAGTACGTTTTGCTGCCTCCGTCCAGTCCGACTTGCACCACTGACAAGGCTCATCAGATGGCATACCTTTGCCCTTGAATGTGAATCAGTCTTCCCTGGCATTTACGCCGGCTTTTTGTGCTCCAAACCAGAATGCGATCGTTCAAAACCAGCTCGGGCCTCTTAGCTCTGTTCAATCAATGGCTCCTGTTAGAGCGCCTTCGCTGTTTGCCCAACCTATGAACCCAGGCACCACTCAATTCTTGGATTTTGCTCCCACCCCCGCACTGCTTTGGGACCCTGCGAGGACCAAAGCTGAATCTTCCAATGGGATATACTCCGTTCAAGTTGACTTGAGAGGCCAAGATGCGGGCGAACCCCCTTCTGCTACTAAACGTTCACTTGAATCTCCTGCACCTGAGAGACCACGCAAAGCCCCAAAGACTTCCAAGAATGACCAAACCAAGTCTTTTCCACTCTTGGCTTCTCAAACCAAGACCTCCAAACCCCAAGCGGGCACAGCCAAGCCTTTCCCTCCCAACATCATTCTACCTAGAGAGCTGGCTTTTCTTGCTGAAGTCGCCGGCGCAACTGTGGAGGCCAAAATTGCGAACAACATCGACTTAGATGTTCACAAGGCATCTCCACCTGTGGTTGCAGAATGTGAGGCGAAAAAAGAGGAAGAGGAGTACAGGGAAGCCAATGACGGTGAATACACTGTCGATATCGAAGCAGTTGATGGCTATGATGGAGATGAGGATGAGGATGACAGCGTTGGTGATGACGACGAGCCCAGCGACGAATTCAACGGCTTAGCCCCAAATCTGGCCAAGGATATCTTATTCAACTTTGTTCAATACGGCCCATCTTCTCAAGCAACTTCATCTCAAATGTCAGCCGCAGATACTATGGTGAGTGTGACTGCGCAGCATGACTCTGTTGGCCTCGACTCTCGCTCTGTTACTCGGTTTCCCAACCTGCGTATTGACAAAGATGTCACATTACCAGTCGCCATTCCTCTTTTCTCTTCTCTTTCTGGTATTGCTAAGAATATCCACCAAGAGCCCATGAAAATCTTGAATGGCGATGCGAAGAAACGGCAAATGGCCAACAACTCTGACGAGATCATCAATGTCAATGAACCCGCCCCTTCATCTAACCCCGCCCCGCCAGGAACAGCCAAGACTGCTGATGTATCTGCTGAAATTTGGTCTAGTGCGGCCTTTCCACCCAAGGAGCTCTCGTTCGCCGAGCGCCTTGACCCGAAGACATGCATTCAGTGGGAGGTTCAGATGGCGCGACACCTCACCTTTCATGGCAAACCAGGTCCTTTTGAGGTTGGCGACTTTCTCTGTGATGTCAACCCCATCAATGGGGAAATTGTCAAGATTGGCTCTCGTGTCACCAATACACAGACCGGTGGTTCCTACTAGAATTACATGCTAACAAGTCTCGATCCTGAGCAACGTGGCCCTATCTTGCACAACAGCCCTCTGAGTGGGAAAAGTGAGTTTGTCTAAGACTCTATGGGGAGGGAAGGATGAGCTTCTCGATGGCAACTGGTGTCTAGTTTCGATGCTTTGGTAATATAGTTTTGTGCGATTCGGTTGGCTTGGGTGCCAAGTATCAGGGTTATATGAGAGATTTTGCAATTGCATAGGTTTTCCATAAATACGTGGTTTTAATAAATCAGGTAGATATGTTAACCATGCCCTCCCTTTGAGAGGTTTGACTTTTCATTATTGAGCACTTCGCAAGTGTTTGAAGGATTTTTACATGTAGTAAGAGATCCTGAAACACCTATATTCTCACTGGCGTCTCTCTTTATCCCCTGTGAGTCTATATGGATGATATAGTTTCTTGTTGCTGATTCAATAACAATTGGGCATGCGCCTCCCTAACAGGCAGCCAAGTTCAAGGCCTACTTGGTGTTTTTTTTTCTACTACAAATGGCAATTATACGGCTTGTTCAATGCACTCGATGCAATCCTGTGCCTCTCTTATGTGTTGGAGATGCTTTCATTCATAGATTGAACTGTTAGAAGGTCATTAAGCTAGACAGCTTTAGCTAAAAATCCGTTTCGTAAGCAGCTGTCAGGCTTGGTGGGCTATCGGGGCTGTAAGTCGATAACTAGGTTACATTCGCAACCTTTCTACATCGAATATAACCCGTTGGAAGCCTCGTTGCATCTAATAATGTGCCACATACGACTCGTAGTTTATCCTGTTGACAGTGCCTTGGTGGGTAACCCCTCCCCAGGATTCGAAAACCATATTAGACGCTAGGCACAGTGGGGCGGATAAAATTCAGAGGAGTTGCCGAACCTGCCCATGCCCTTATTATAACATATAAACTTTGATACCTAATTTCATAGCTAAATAAGACCTAATTTCTTTATTAAATATATTAATAGATTAATTAAAAGGAGTGCTTTTTTAGAGTATATATTAATATTTAATATTTCGATTTCTTTGTATTATTTCTATCTATTATCTAGCTATAATACAATGTTAATATTTAATATATTAGCTATTTATATTAATAATAGCTTATAGCTAAGTTCTTATTAATTTATATAAGTTAATTATAATTAAGTTATACTATTTATATAACCCCCTTTTACTAAATATATAATCTTTATTATATAATATAATTTTCCCTGCCTAGCCCCTTATAATCTCTTCCTTTTATACCTATTATTATAGACTAAGATTTTTACCCTTAATATAATCCTTAATAATAATATATTATCTAAATAAATACTATAAATATTAATAATAAATCTATTTTTATTAAAGATAATAATATTTTCTTAGTTTCTAATTTTTTATAGCTCTTAAAGCTATATTTTAATACTTTTAATAATAATAGTAAAATATATATAATTATATCTTAAGAAATCCCTTATTTACCCTTATTAATTAATTTTACTTTCTTTAATAATCTTTTTTATTTCCTTTAATAGTTTTATTATAAAAATAGTATAACCTTAATAAGAAAATTATTAGTAAAGAAAAAGGAAATTAATAGGATCCTCTAACTAATCTATATTATACTTATCTATAATTATAATTAGTCTTAGTTCTTAGTAGTTTTTAGCCTTTAAAAACCTAATATAAGAAAAATTAATTATAAATTAATAATTATTATTAAATATAATAATAATACTAATAGATTCTAAGTATATATTATAATTAGATCTTATAATTATAAGTATTTATTAAATATACTAGCCTATTTAATCTATTAGTAGTAAATATAAATATAAATAAACCTTAAAAAATTATTCTTTTAAATAAAAAATCTACTTACTTAAGAAATAAATAATATCCTTTGTATTTTAATAGCTAATAAGTTATTTTTTATATTAAAAGATATTTAAAATAATTATTAATAATTATAATAAGATATTCTTAATAGGTTAAATATAATATAATCTTAGATTATAATCTTTTAATTATATAATTTAAGGTATTATATTAAATATATTAATAATAATAAGAAATATATTAAGATACTATTTTAGGCTTATTCTTAGTATAAAACTTAATAGAAATACTTTCCTAAGGTCTTAGAGCTTAATAATATATATAAAATAAATTACTTTAGAATACTCTTATTCTAAGTAATTAGATTATCTAATTATTAATTTATTATTAATTTAGGCTTTAGCCTTATTAATAGTAAAAAGAAAGAAATATATATTTAGCTTTATTATTAGCTTAATAATTATTATCTTATTCTTTAAATAGCTATACTTACTATAGTTATTATAGATAAGAAAGCTACCCTAAAAAATATCCTTATATTTATTTTTCCTAAGGCTTAATAATAACTCTATATTTAGTATATTTAAGCTAATATTAAGGGTAAAATTAATAGTTAATAGAATAAGAATAACTTTAATAATAAATATAATAATTCTAATATAAAAGCTAATTCTAAAGAACCTAATTTACTTTTATTAATAGTAAATATTTATACTAGTAATTATATTCTAACTAAAGTTATTATTATAGTCCCCTTTTTTATAGGTATAATATAGTAAATTTAATTATAATTAGGACTAATTTTATAGCTAAATAATACCTTAGATAATATATATAGCTAGTAGATAATACTAGAGGTATAGAAATATATAGTATATATATTAATAAAGGCTAATCTTAAGATAGAGTAAAGAAAGCTAAATAATATATATTTATTTTAATAGTATATTCTTAAGTATATCTCTAATAAATATATACTTTAGTATGGTGGTGTGGTGCAGAGGTTAGCGCGCTGTGTTTTTTCACAGAGACCGGGGTTCGATTCCCCGCACCAGCCCCCAGCCCAGGGAAATGGGTAAAAAAGAACAAAGGGTTATTGTAACTAGTCATTTTTCCCTACTGGGGTTTTTATAGGCGATAATTATAACTAAAATAATTGTGATATAAAGCTCTTATTGCTCCTTGTAAAATCTAACTAAATGCTAAATAAGAAAGCATCCTATTTATATATATAGGTTAAGTTGAGCACTTAGATAAGGGTTTTTTTTAAAAAATAAAAAAAAATAAAAAAAAATAAAAAAAAATATACTTTAGTATTATTAATAAGTATAATATTTTATTAAAAGATATTATAATTTTAATATAAGGGTTAATAGCTTAATAGAGATTATATATAAGAACCTTAAATCCTTTCTTATTATTAGAATAGGTAATTTACTATATTTTTATAATATAATTAAAATAATACTTAAGAAAAAAAAAGTATAATTAGATTTAGAAAGTAGTAAAAATAAATATATAATATTTAAAATATAAATAACTTTAAAATATAAATATAAAAATTACTTATAAAGTAATAGACTTTCTTTTATACTAAGTATATATTATATTAAAAATATTTAATAATCTTTAAAGCCCTTAGCCCTTAATTATAATACCTTATATAAGCTAATTTATCTTATTATATTTTTATTATATTATAATCCTATAGTAATTTATAGATTCTAGTAAGACCTTTTTTTCTTTATTAGTTCCTTTTTTTTATATTTATTTTATTCTAAATTTAATTATCTATATTAAATTATTAAGCTATTTATTATTATTATTTATATTCTCTATAAATCTCTTTTAAGAGTTATTTAGGCTAAATCTTTTTTTTATAAATAATTAATAATTTAATATTAACTTTAGTATATCTTATTATTAAATAATAAATTTAATATTATTACTATTAAAGCCTTTTCTCTTAAGTAGCTTATACTTCTAAAGGATAAGCTTAATCTTATTCTTAGGATATATAATACTTTAATATTATAAATAATAGATTTTCTTATTAAGGTAGTATTTATTTATTATAATAAATTAGATACTAATAGCCTAGATCTTTTAATATATATATTTATATATACAATTAAATTTAAAAGAGATATTATCTTTATAGATAAGGTAATATTAAAATAATATTTTAATTAATATTATTTATAAGTATATTTATAAGTATATTTATAGGTATATTAAAATATACTAATTCTAGCTATTAGGAAAGCTATCTTTTTATTATATTTTATTTTTATTAGAAAAAGCTTTATAGTTTTTATTTTATATTACCTTTAGGCTTCTAAGGTAATTATAAGTATAAGAATAATTATATTATAGGATTTAAAAGTCTAAAGGTTTAATATACTCCTTAGTATTACTATCTTATTAAGCTATTCCTCTTTTTAGGGGAATATAAATCACTTTTATATCTTAATATAAGCTAATTTATAAACTAATATACTCTTTCCTATTTATATTAAATTTTAAAGTACCTTATTACTAATTTGAATATTTAAAAAAAGGAAATATATTTATAATAATAGCTAAAAAAACCCTTAATAAGAAAATAAGCTCCTTTAGTATATTCTAAAGCTAATTTCTATTGCCTAGGACTATAATAAGCTACTCCTTTATATTTAAAACCCTAAAGTCCTTTAAAGCCTTTATAAGTACCTCTAAGATATAATAAATAAAAAGATATTATTTTAATAAGCCTAAAGGCCTATAAAAAGAATAATATATTAGTATACTTAATACTATAATTATTATAAATATTATTACCTACTATAACCCAGCCCTTATAAGGGGATATAAGCTTAGTTAAGTAAGGGATTTATAAATAATTACTCTCTATAAGAGTTTAATATAGTTTTAGCTAAAGAAAAAGAAATAAGCTTTAGTCTTATACCTTAAGTTAATATACTATTTTACCTAGCTAATTACTATTATCTTTATTATAACTATTTAGCTAGGTATAATTATTATAATTCTAAAGCTTTTACTATAGCTTCCTAGATAGTATAGCTTAAGGTAGGGTTTATAGCTCTATAATTATAAGTATAATTATTAGACTAGCTCCTTACTTAAGTAGAGAGAGTTTATAGGTAAAATAAATACTTATTAAAGAAAATAATTTAAATAATTTTTTATATAAAGAACTTTATATAAAGGGAAAAGGGAAGAAAAAAAAGATCTTTAATTTTAATCTTAATAAAATTATAGATAAGTATTTAATTTTAATTTAAATAAAAACCCTTTTAAATTAATAAGGAGTGGGTAAAAATAAAATTAATATATAGGCTCCTTAGATATAAATATAATAGGAAATAATTAAGCTAAGGAAATAAAATATTATTTTTATTATAATAATTAGCTAAATATAAAGGAAAGTAAAATAAAAATAAAGCTAAAGGTATAATAATTACTTAAGTAAAGATAGTAATAATAATAAATAAGAAAGCTATATAAAAGCTATTAATATAGCTATTTTAAAGGTTCTAATTATTAGCTAAAAATACTAAAACTAGCTCTTAGACCTTAAGTATATAATTAAAGGTAAATCTTAAAAATATTATATTAATAGAGCTAAGATCTTATTAATAAAAAACTATTTAAATATAAAAGCCTAATTTATATATAATAATTTTCTTTATTAATATTCTAAAAAGAAATAAATAAATCTTAAGTAAAACTAAAATAAATTCTTAGAATAATTAAAAATTCTTATTAAGAACTAAGGTAATCTTTAAGCCTTAATATTTAAGGTATATTATAATATAATATAAAAGGAGAAATAATTATTCCTTAATTTTTATAATTATCTTAATTTCCTAGAAAAAGACTTAGAAGATTACTTAGAATTATAAAAGATAAAGGATTATTTAAATAAGTTAATAAAAGAGTTATAAGATTATATTATCTAAGTTCTTTCTAAACTTCTTATAATTTAACTAGGATTAGTTTTTAAGGCTATAATATATTAGGATATAGGTATAGGTAATAATAAGAAAAAAAAAACTTACTAAGGCTTTAATTAGCTATCTTTAAAGAGATAAAAGGATAATTAAAATAATATTCTATTAAACTACCTAAGAAACTAAAAAAAATCTAATAAATCCTTTAATTTTTATTTAAAAGGTATATAAATTAATTCCTAAGATAATAAAAATCCTATAAAAGAAGATAGGAAATAATAATAATACTATAACTATAGAAATAAGGAATATTTTATAAGTTATTATAATAAAAAGCTAAAAATCTAAAGAACCTAGACTAATTAATAAGGAAAAGGTAGAAAGTAAAAGTAAATAATCCTATTAATACCCTTATACCTATACTTAAGATTATATAATATCTATTTACCTTAATTACTATTTTTATCCCTTAAAAGCCTATTATTATTAAAATAATCCTAAATATAGAAAATAAAACTAATATTATTAGTTAATAATTAGCTATTAATCTTACTTTAAGAAAGGCCTTTAATAAAATTCTTAATCTAATTTTAATAAGAAACTAAAAAATAAAGGCTTATAATATCTAATATTTACTTATTAAAATATAGGATTAGTATAAATAGATTAAGAAAATAACTTAGGTAATAATTAGTATTAATAGGAACCTAAACCTTAAAAATAAATCTATATTACTAGGAATACCTACCTTAACTTAACTTAATATCCTAATAGATATTAAGAATTAGATATAGGTCTACTAAATTATATAGGAAAGCTTTTAAAAAATTACTTTTTATAAATTTAGAAAGCTAATTAAGAATACTATAAATATCTATAGTATAATAATATATAAGGAATCCTATTAAATACTAAGAGATTTCCCCTCTAAAGGGCCTTTAATTAATTTTATTATTCTCTTTAAAATCCTTAACCTAAAATAGATATTCTTAGAAGAAGAATTAGAAATACTTTCCTTATATAAAGTTATTAATTATAATATTAACTTAATTAAGGGCAAAATCCCTTTATTTAGCTTAATATATTCCTTATTATAAAAAAAGCTTTAAGAATTATATTAATACCTTAAGAAAAACTTAGATAAAAGCTAAATCTAATCCTTAAAAAGCTTTATAGGAGCTTTAATCCTTTTTATATTAAAATCTAATAAATTCCTTAGATTATATATTAACTATAAAAGACTTAATATAATAAAAAAAAAATTTAATACCTTTTACTTTTAATTTTAGAAATTATAAACTAAATAAAAGAAGCTAAGTATTTTTTTAAAATTAATATTAAAATATATATATTATTATATTTATATAAAGAAAGAAAATAAATAAAAGATAATATTTTAAATATATTATAAATATTTTAAGTACTTAGTAATATTATTTAGATTAATTAATATACTTATAATCTTCTAAGATTATATTTATAAAGCTCTTAGTAAATTAGTAAATATAATATATATAGCTTACCTAGATAATATTCTTATTTTTTTAAGAGACTAAGAAACTTATATAAAATATCTTAGAGCTATACTTAAATACTTAAGAAATATTAAATTTTATATAAAACTCTTTAAATATATATTTTATTAACCTTTAGTTAAATTCCTAGGATTTATCCTCTCTATAAAAAGGATTACTATCTCATCATATTTTTATTATATTATAATCCCATAGTAATTTATGGATTCTAGTAAGACCTCCCTTCCTTTATCGGTTCCTTTTTTTTGTATTTATTTTATTCCAAATTCAATCATCTATATTAAATTATCAAGCTACTTATTATTACTATTTATATCCTCTATAAATCTCTTTTAAGAGTTATTTAGGCTAGGTCTTTTTTTTATAAATAACTAATAGTTTAGTATTAGCTTTAGTATATCTTATTATTAAGTAATAAATTTAATATTATTACTATTAAGGCCTTTTCTCTTAAGTAATTTATACTCCCAAAGGATAAGCTTAATCTTATCCTTGGGATATATAATGCTTTAATATTATAAATAGTAGATTTTCTTGTTGAGGTAGTATTTATTTGCTATAGTAAATTGGATACCAATGGCCTAGATCTCTTGATATATATATCTATATATAGAGTTGGATTTAGGAGGGATATTGCCTTTATAGATAAGGCAGTATTGGAATGATATTTTGACTAATGTTGTTTGCGGGTGTGTTTATAGGTATGTTTATGGGTATGTTGAAATGTACTAATTCTGGCTATTGGGAAAGCTATCTTTTTATTATGTTTTATTTTTATTGGAGAAAGCTTTATAGTTTTTATTTTATATTGCCTTTAGGCTTCTAAGGTGATTATGGGTATAAGGGCAATTGTATTATAGGATTTGAAAGTCTAAAGGTTTGATGTGCTCCTTGGTGTTATTATCTTGTTGAGCTGTTCCTCTTCTTAGGGGGATATAAATTACTTTTATACCTTGATAAAAAGGATTACTATAGACCTAAGAAAGGTTAAGATAATTATTTAATAAGAGGAGCTAAAAACCTATTAAAAGATCTAGGTTTTTATAGGGTTTTATAATTTCTATAGGCAATTTATTTTTAATTTCTTTGTATTAATAAAGCTATTAATAAATCTATTAAAAGGAAATTAAAAGAATAAAAAGCCTAGTAAAGTGGAATTAAATAATATAAAAAGAGGGGTATTTATATTCTAAAAATAAGCTTTTTAGAAGGCTTTTTTATTATATTATTTTAATCCTATAAAATCTATTTAGCTTAAAATAGATATTTTATTATTTATAATAGTAGGAATTTTATTATAGCTAGATAATAATAGCTATTTTTACCCTATAGCCTTCTAGTTATAAAAATATATTAATTATAAGTTTAAATATAAGACCCTAGACTAAGAACTAATAGCTATTATAAAGTTATTTAAATACTAATAATATTACTTTAAAAAGATAATAAGCTAAATAGAATATAACCCAGCCCCTATAAAGGGATATATACTTAGTTAAGTAAGGGATTTACAAGCAATTGCTCTCTATAAAAGCTTGGCATAGTTTTAGCTAGAGAAAGAGGGGTAAGCTTTAGTCTTATACCTTAAGTTAATATACTATTCTACCTAGCTTTAGTCTTATACCTTAAGTTAATATATTATTCTACCTAGCTACTTATTATTACCTTTATTATAACTATTTAGCTAGATATAGCTATTATAATTCTAAAGCTTTTATTATAGCTTCCTAGATAATATACCTTAAGGTAGGGTTTATAATTTTATAATTATAAGTATAATTACTAGATTAGTTACCTACTTAAGTAGAGAGAGTTTATAGGTAAAATAAATACCTATTAAGGATAATAATTTAGATAACCCTTTATATAAAGAACCCCTTAATTAGGGAAAAGAGAAGGAAAAAGAGATTTTTAATTTTAATCCTAATAAAACTATAGATAAGTATTTAATCCTAATTTAAATAAAAACCCCCCTAAATTAATAAGAAGTAGGCTAAGATAGAGTTAATATATAGGCTCCCTAGATATAAATATAATAAAAAATAGCTAAATTAAGGAAATAAAATATTATTTTTATTATAATAATTAGCTAAATATAAAAGAAAGTAGAATAAAAATAAAGCTAAAGATATAATAATTACTTAAGTAAAGATAATAATAATAATAAAAAGGGAAGCTAAGTAAAAGCTACTAATATAGCTATCTTAGAGATCCTAATTATTAGTTAAAAATATTAGGACTAGCTCTTAGACCTTAAATATATAATTAAAAATAAATCTTAAAGATATTATACTAATAAAGCTAAGATCCTATTAGTAAAAAACTACTTAAATATAAAAGCTTAATCTATATATAATAATTTTCTTTATTAATACTCTAAGAAGGAATAAATAAATCTTAAGTAAAACTAGGATAAATTCCTAGAATAGTTAAAAATCCTTATTAAGGACTAAGGTAATCTCTAAGCTTTAATATCTAAGGTATATTATAATATAGTATAAAAGAAGGGATAATTATTTTTTAATTTTTATAATTATCTTGATTCCCTAGAGAGAGACCTAGGAGACTACTTAGAAGTATAAAGGATAAAGGATTATCTAAATAAGCTAATAAAAAAGCTATAAGAATATAATATCTAAGTCCTTCTTAAACTTCTTATAATCTAACTAAGATTAGTTTTTAAGGCTATAATATATTAGGATATAGGTATAGGAAATAATAAAAAAAGAAAAACTTACCTAGGCTCTAATTAGTTATCTTAAAAGAAATAAAAAGATAATTAAAATAATATTTTATTTAATTACTAAAGAAATTAAAGGAGATTTAATAGACCTTTTAATTTTTATTTAAAAGATATATAAATTAACCTTTAAGATAATAAAAACCCTATAGGAGAAGATAGAAAATAATAATAATATTATAATTATAAAAGTAAAGAATATTTTATAAACTATTATAATAAGGAACTAAGAGTCTAAAGAACCTAGATTAATTAAAAGGGAAAAGGTAGGAGATAGAAGTAAATAATCCTATTAATATTTTTATATTTATACTTAAGATTATATAATATCTATTTATCTTAATTATTATTTTTATCCCTTAAAAGCTTATTATTATTAAAATAATCCTAGATATAAAAAGTAAAATTAATATTATTAATTAATAATTAGCTATTAGCCTTACTCTAAAAAAGGCCCCTAATAAAGTCCTTAATCTAATTTTAATAGGGGATTAAAGAATAAAGGCTTATAATACTTAGTACTTACCTATTAAAATATAAAACTAGTATAAATAGATTAAGAAAATAACTTAGGTAATAATTAGTATTAACTAAGATCTAAATCCTAAAAATAAACCTATATTATTAGAAATATTTACCTTAATTTAATTTAATATCCTAATAAATATTAAGAACTAGATATAGATCTATTAAATTATATAGAAAGGCTTTTAGAAAGTTACCCCTTATAAATTTAAAAAGTTAGTTAAAAATACTATAAATATCTATAGTATAATAGTATATAAGGAACCTTACTAAATACCAGGAGATCCCCCTTCTAAAGGGCCTTTAATTAATCCTATTATCCCTTTTAAAATTCTTAACCTAAAATAAATATTCTTAGAAAAAGAATTAGAAATACTTTTCTTTATATAAAGTTACTAATTATAATATTAACTTAATTAAGGGTAAAACCCCTCTATTTAGCCTAATATATTCCCTATTATAAAAGGAGCTCTAAGAACTATATTAATATCTTAAGAATAACTTAGATAAGAGCTAAATTTAATCCTTAAAGAGCTCTATAAGAGCCCTTATCCTTTTTATATTAAAATCTAATAAATTCCTTAGGTTATATATTAATTATAGGGAACTTAATATAATAATAAAAAAAAATTAATATTTTTTACTTTTAATTTTAAAAATTATAAATTAAATTAAAGGAGCTAAGTATTTTTCTAAGATTAATATTAAAAATATATATTATTATATTTATATAAAAGAAGAAGATAAGTAGAAGATAGTATTTTAGATATATTATAAGTATTTTAAGTACTTAGTAATATTATTTAGATTAATTAATATACTTATAATCTTCTAAGATTATATTTATAGAGCTCTTAGTAAACTAATAGATATAGTATATATAGCTTATCTAGATAATATCCTTATTTTCTTAAGAGACTAAGAAATCTATATAAAATACCTTTAAGCTATACTTAAATACTTAAGGGATATAAAACTTTATATAAAATTCTCTAAGTATATATTCTATTAATCTTTAATTAAATTCTTAGGATTTATTCTTTTTATAAAAGGGATTATTATAAACCTAAAAAGAATTAAGATAGTTATTTAATAAGAGAAGCTAAAAACCTACTAAAAGATCTAGATCTTTATAGGCTTTTATAACTTTTATAAGTAATTTATTTTTAATTTTTTAGTACTAATAAAGCTATTAATAAATCTATTAAAGGGAAGCTAAAAGGGTAGAAAGCCTAATAAAGTAGAATTAAATAATATAAAAAGAGGGGTATTTATATTCCTAAAATAAGCTTTTTAGAAGGCCCCCTTATTATATTACTTTAATCTTACTAAATCTATTTAGCTTAAAATAGATATCTTATTATTTATAATAGTAAGAATCTTATTATAGCTAGATAATAATAGCTATTTCTACTTTATAGCCTTCTAATTATAAAAATATACTAACTATAAGTTTAGGTATAAAACTTTAGACTAAAAACTAATAATTATTATAAAATTATTTAAATATTAGTAATATTACTTTAAAGGGGCAATAAACTAAATAAAAGTCCTTAGTAACTATTTTAATCTTTAGTTATTTATAAAAATACTAAAGCTAAATAGAAAGTAAATTAGATAGTATATATACCTAATACCTTATAATTTTATTATAAAATATTAGCTAAGTAAATAAAACCCTACTAATAGCCTATTAAGATAACTAAATTATAAGGGGAATACTCTATATAATCTAGATCTATTAATATTACTTAAAGAGAGATTAATTAAAATATAGATAATCTAATTTTTATAAGAATTAGAAGATAAATTAGACCTAGGGTCTTTTAGGAAGGAAAATACCCTAACTTATAAATAAGCTAAGGCCCTAGAAAAGAAGATATAGGAGAATAAGTCTCCTATTACCTAAAATAGCTATAAGTATAATACTAAGGTATTAGGAAATATAGCTCCTAGTATAATTAAACCTAAGTTAGTAATAAATCTATAAGCTTTTACCTAAGTATAAATAAGCTAGGTTTAAGAGAAAATAGATTATAATCTATTTATCTTAGTATTTATAGTTAAGAAGGCCTTAGTTAAAGAAAAAATCTTTAAAGAAAACCCCTTAAAGCCCCTAGAAAAGGTAATATACTTTCTCTAGAAAAAAGATCCTAAGATATAGCAAAGGATTAATAGGATAAAGTAAGAGATAATAGATAGAAGCCCTAGTAATTAGTTTATAAATAAATATAGTTTTTTTTACTTTAAATATTAATTATTTATATTTAATAAAAAGGCTATAAAATAGTAATTATTATAATTATATTATAATAACCTATTAATAGGATATTTTAAGTAAGATAGAATCCTAGAAATAATCTAAAGAAAGTTTTATTAGTTTAGTATAAGCAAAGATATTTTAAAGTAGATTTAAATTTATATAATATACTAAGGAGCTAATTACAAAAGATACTACCCTTATAATAAACTTAAGTCTTTACTAATATCCTTTTAATTATAGAAAAAAATATTAATAGACTTTATTATAAGATTATTATTCTTATTATAGAAAAGAATAAAGGTAAATATAATACTTATAATTATAAATTACTTTATAAAATATATATATATAATCTTAATCTTTATTTAAATTAATACTATAAACTTAATAAAGCTTTTTTATAATAAAATTAAACTTAAATTTAATCCCTTAAATAGGATTATCTCTAATAAAAGACTAATCTTTATAAATAAGTTTTAATTAAAATTATACTATTAAATAAGAATAAAATAAAAGCTTTTAATAGCTTTTTACTTTTAAATTAATAATTAAATAGAAAAAATAAATTAAATATTTAAATATTATTTAAGGTACTTTAGTAATAAGTAATAGAATAATTAAATAGCCCTTCTAATAATTACTTAATTTATTTATAATAATATAAAGAACTTAACTATAGGATATAATACCTTTTAGGTATTATATAGCTATTACCTAAAGTTTTATATTTATATTAAGAATAATATTATCTAAGGGAAAGTACTAAAGGTAAATATATAAGTATATTGCCTTATAAAACTAAGAGAATAATTATAGAACTAATACTAAAAGGCATTTAATAAGTAATAGAAATATTATAATCAAAAGCACTAACTCCTAACCCTTAAGAAAGGCAATTTAGTTATTTTATTTATAAAGAACCTCTCCCTAAAGGGATATAAAAGAAAGCTAGCCCTAAAATAAATAGGGCCCTTTTAAGTACTAGATATTATAGGAATATAGGTATATTAATTAGTACTCCTAGAAAAATATAGTTATATTTATAATATATTTTATATAAGCTTACTAAAGCTATAGAAAAGGTATAAAACTAATAAGAATAAACTATTTCTAATACTTAACCTAAAAAATATTAACCTAAAATAGGAAATAAAATAAATTAAGAATAAAATAAAATATAAAGGAGAAATATACTATTTAGTTAAGTAGATAAATTAGCCTATAGAATATAATTAATAATTATATAAAAATAAATTAATAAATATATAAAGAGCAATTTAAGATTACCTTAAATAATAAGTAAAGGTAATCTAAAAATAGAAAAGACTATAAAAGGGAATTAATTCTTAAAAATAATTATATAAATATAATAATTACTATAAAACTAAGTATCCTAAAAAGGCTATAGTAAAGGTATAATTAAATTATACTTAGAAAAAACCTTACTTCTTTAGAATTAAAATAGAGTTTTTATAATTATAAGCTAAAGTCTTACTATAGCTAGGGCTACTATTAATTTAGGCAGAAGTCTAAGGAGGAATAGCCCTAATATTAGACCTAGACTTAGAGGACTTATTTACCTTAAGAGATTACTAGAAGAAAGTATATCCTAGCTTAATAATATAAAAATAGGTATTAAAAAGGATTGCCTTATTAGTATTTCTATTTTAATATTAGCTTAAATTAAAAAGCTTTTAGATCCTATTTATAATCTATTTCTTAGTAATCTCTTAGGCACTATAATTAGTATTATTATATAAAAGGTAAAGATTTAAAGTATAAATATACTCTTATAATTCCTTTTTCTAAGAATAATAAATTAGTAAGTTAAATAATATATAAAAGAGATAATAAAAACCTACTAAATAAGTAATAATAGCCTAATAAGCTTATACTTAATAATAAATTACCTTAAAGTTAGTAAAGATAATATAAGCTTTCTAAGAAAAAAATATATAAATAATAAGAATATAATAAAAGTATATTTAAGGGATATTTATATAAGTATACTTCTTAGTATTAATTAGACTATAGGCCTAGGATAAATAATTTTTAATAATAAGAAATATATCTAGTAATTAGAAGCCTATTTAGTAGAATAAATAATAAATATTCTTTATAAAGCAATAGAAAGGCCTAGTAATTATAATAAGAGCCTTTATCTATAGATTAATAGACTTAACCTTCTTTAGAAAGATTATATATAATAAATAAGTTAAATAAGCCTATATATTATATAAATTATAAGTATTCCTCTCTATAAGAGAAATAGGCCTAGATAGTTAGTAAATAAGTAGTAATTATATACTAATAAATAATAAAGATATATAAGTAATAATTAGTACTAAAGGTCTAGTAATATATATAGTAAATAATATTAAAAGTATAATAGATATATTTAATAAAGGTTATTATAATTAGAATATTCTTAGGCTTATTTTTAATATATTTAGCCTTCTCTTGTAAAATATTCTAAGTATACTTTATATATTAGATAAGGATATTGCTAATGCCTATAGTATAGGTAAAAGGAGTAGATATATTAATATTTAAAAGATAAAAGGAAAAGCTTAAAATATAATAGTATAATAGGTAAAGATAAATAGTCTTAAAATTTAAAGAGGGATAAAAAAAGAAAAGATAGGAAATTATTATTATAGGAGAATAATAGTTTAAATAATAAATAATTAAGTAATTAAAAGATAAGTAATCTTTTGATTTTTTATTATCTTATATTTAAGGGTAATAGTGATTTATTATTAATCTAATATAAAAATATTTAATATATTAGGACTAGTCTTACTAGAGATAAGTAGGAACTTATAAGTCCTTTTTATAAGGGCTTATTAGCTATAAATTATAAGGCTATACTATTAGAATAAGTAATTATTACTAAGGATAGTAGACTTAAGGGGGGGGATAGTTATAATCTAGCCCCTATAAAGGGATATATACTTAGTTAAGTAAGGGATTTATAAGTAACCACTTTCTATAAGAGCTTGGCATGGTTTTAGCTAGAGAAAGAGGGGTAAGCTTTAGTCTTATATCTTAAGTTAATATATTATTCTACCTAGCTTTAGTCTTACACCTTAAGTTAATATACTGTTCTGCCTAGCTACTTATTATTACCTCTATTATAACTGTTCAGCTAGGTATAGCTATTATATATAGTCTAATTAATACTAAGAAGTATATTTATATAAATATCCCTTAGATATACTTTTACTATATTCTTATTATTTATTTATTTCTTTCTTAGAAAGCTTATATTATTTTTATTAACTTTAAAATAATTTATTATTAAATATAAGCTTATTAGGCTATTATTACTTATTTAATAAGTTTTTATTATTTTTTTTATATATATATTTAATTTACTAATTTATTATTTTTAAAAGGAGAAATTATAAGAATATACTTATATTTTAAACCTTTACCTTTTATATAATAATACTAATTATAGTACCTAGGAGATTACTAAGAAATAGATTATAAATAAGATCTAGAAACTTTTTAACTTAAGCTAATATTAAAATAGAAATACTAATAAAATAATCTTTCTTAATACCTATTCCTATATTATTAAGCTAGAATATACTTTCTTCTAATAATCTCTTAAGGTAAATAAATCCTCTAAGTCTAGGTCTAATACTAGGGCTACTTTTCCCTAGACTCCTACCTAAACTAGTAATAGCCCTAGCTATAGTAAAACTCTAGCTTATAGTTATAAAAGCTTTATTTTAACCTTAAAAAAATAAAGCTTTTTCTAGGTATAATTTAGTTATACTTTTATTATAGCTCTTTTTAGGTATTTAATTTAATAGTAATTATTATATTTATATAGCTATTTTTATAAATTAATTCCCTTTTAGAATCTTTCTTATTTCTAGATTATCTTTATTTATTATTTAAGGTAATCTTAGATTGCTCCTTATATATTTATTAATTTATCTTTATATAGCTATTAGTTATATTCTATGGGCTAATTAGTCTACTTAACTAAATAATATATTTCTCCTTTATATTTTATTTTTTCCTTAATTTATTCTATCTTCTATTTTAGGTTAATATCTTCTAAGTTAAGTATTAGGAGTAGTTTATTTTTGCTGGTTTTATATTTCTTCTATAGCTCTAGTAAGCTTATATAAAATATATTATAAATATAATTATATTTATCTAAAAGTATTAATTAATATACTTATATTCCTATAATATCTAATACTTAAAAGGGTTTTATTTATTTTAGGGCTAGCTTTTTTTTATATCCTTTTAAGGAAAAGTTCTTTATAAATAAAGTAATTAAATTACCTTTTTTAAGGATTAAAAATTAATACTTTTTATTATAATATTTCTATTACTTATTTAATACTTTTTAATATTAATTTTATAATTATTCTCTTAGTTCTATAAGATAATATATTTATATATCTATTTTTAGTACCTTCCCTTAGATAATATTATTCTTAATATAAATATAAAACTCTAGGTAATAGCTATATAATACCTAAAAAGTATTATATCTTATAATTAAGTTCTTTATATTATTATAAGTAAATTAGGTAATTACTAATAAGATTATTTAATTAGTTTTTTTTATTTTTATTTTTTATTAAAAAAAAAAAACCCTTATCTAATTACTTAACTTAACCTATATATATATAAATAGGATGCTTTCTTATTTAGCATTTAGTTAGATTTTACAAGGAGCAATAAGAGCTTTATATCACAATTATTTTAATTACAATTATCGCCTATAAAAACCCCAGTGGGGAAAAATGACTAGTTACAATAACCCTTTTTTACCCATTTCCCTGGGCCGGGGGCTGGTGCGGGGAATCGAACCCCGGTCTCTGTGAAAAACACAGCGCGCTAACCACTGTACCACACCACCATTATTTAATTATTTTATTATTTATTATTAAAGTATCTTAAGTAATATTTAAGTATTTAGTTTATTCTTTCTATTTAATTATTAATTTAAAGGTAAAAGGCTATTAAGAGTTTTTATTTTATTTTTATTTAATAATATAATTCTAATTAAAATTTACTTATAAAAATTAATTTCCTATTAAAGATAATTTTACTTAGGAAACTAAATTTAAGTTTAATTTTATTATAAAAGAATTTTATTAAATTTATAATATTTATTTAAATAAAAATTAAAATTATATATATAAATTTTATAAGATAATCTATAATTATAAGTATTATATCTACCTCTATTCCTTTCTATAATAAAAATAATAATCCTATAATAAAGTCTATTAATATTTCTTCTTATAATTAAAAGAATATTAATAAAGATTTAAATTTACTATAGGAATAATATCTCTTATAATTAGCTCCTTAGTATATTATATAGATCTAAACCTACTTTAAAATATCTTTATTTATATTATACTAATAGAACTTTCTTTAGATTATTTCTAGGGTTCTATTTTATCTAAAATAGCCTATTAATAGATTATTATAATATAATTATAATAATTACTATTTTATAGCTTTTTTATTAAATATAAATAATTAATATTTAAAGTAAAGAAAATTATATCTCTTTATAAACTAATTACTAGGGCTTTTATTTATTATCTCTTGCTTTAATCTATTAATCTTTTGCTATATCTTAGGATCCTTTTCCTAGAAAGAGTATATTATCTCTTCTAAGGGCTTTAAGGGGTTTTCTTTAAAGATATTCTTTTTAACTAAGGCCTTTTTAACTATAAATACTAAGATAAATAGATTATAGCCTCTTTTTTCTTAAACTTAGCCTATTTATACTTTTATAAAAGCTTATAAATTTACTATTAACTTATATTTAATTATATTAAGAGTTATATTTTTTAATATCTTAATATTATATTTATAGCTATTATAAGTAATAAGAGACTTATTCTTCTATACCTTCTTTTTTATAGCCCTAGCCTATTTATAAGTTAAGATATTTCCCTTCCTAAAAAACCTTAGGTCTAATTTATCTTTTAATTCTTATAAAAATTAGATTATTTATATTTTAATTAATCTCTTTTTAAATAATATTAATAGGTCTAGATTATATAAAGTATTCTACTTATAATCTAATTATCTTAATAAGCTATTAATAGGATTTTATTTACTTAGCTAATATTTAATAATAAAATTATAAGATATTAGGTATATATACTATTTAGCCTACCTTCTATTTAGCTTTAATATCTTTATAAATAACTAAAAATTAAAATAATTACTAAGAATTTCTATTTAGCTTATTACTCCTTTAAAGTAGTATTATTAATATTTAAATAATTTTATAATAGTTATTAGTTCTTAGTCTAGGGTTTTATACCTAAACTTATAATTAGTATATTTTTATAATTAAAAGGCTATAGAATAGAAATAGCTATTATTATCTAATTATAATAAAATTCCTACTATTATAAATAATAAGATATTTATTTTAAGCTAAATAGATTTTATAAGGTTAAAGTAATATAATAAGGGGGCCTTCTAAAAAGCCTACTTTAAGGATATAAATATCCCTCTTTCTATATTATTTAATTCTACTTTACTAGGCTTTCTATCCTTTTAACTTCCTTTTAATAGATTTATTAATAGCTTTATTAATACTAAGAAATTAAAAATAAATTACCTATAAAAGTTATAAAATCTAATAAAGACCTAGATCTTTTAGTAGGTTTTTAGCTCCTCCTATTAAGTAATTATCTTAATTCTTCTTAAGTCTATAATAATCCTTTTTATAAAAAGAATAAATCCTAGGAATTTAATTAAAGATTAATAGAATATATACTTAGAAAGTTTTATATAAAATTTAATATCCTTTAAATATTTAAATATAATTCTAAGGTATTTTATATAGATTTCTTAGTTTTTTAAGAAAATAAGAATATTATCTAGGTAAACTATATATACTATATCTATTAATTTACTAAGAGCTTTATAAATATAATCTTAGAAGATTATAAATATATTAATTAATCTAAATAATATTACTAAATACTTAAAATATCTATAATATATCTAAAATATTATCTTCTATTTATTTTCTTTTTTTATATAAATATAATAATATATATTCTTAATATTAATTTTAAAGAAATACTTAACTCCTTCTATTTAGTTTATAATTTCTAAAATTAAAAGTAAAAAATACTAATTCTTTTCTATTATTATATTAAGTCCCTTATAATTAATATATAACCTAAGAGATCTATTAGATTTTAATATAAAAAGAATTAGAGCTCCTATAAAGCTCTTTAAGGATTAAATTTAGCCCTTATCTAAGTTTTTCTTAAGGTATTAGTATAATTCTTAGAACTCCTTTTATAATAAGGGATATATTAGGCTAAATAAAGGGATTTTACTTTTAATTAAATTAATATTATAATTAGTAATTTTATATAAGGAAAGTATTCCTAATTCTTTTTCTAAGAATATCTATTTTAGGTTAAGGATTTTAAAGGAAATAATAGGATTAATTAAAGGCCCTTTAGAAGGGGAATCTCCTAGTATTTAATAGGGTTCCTTATATACTATTATACTATAAATATTTATAATATTCTTAACTAGCTTTTTAAATTTATAAGGGGTAACTTTCTAAAAGCTTTCCTATATAATTTAGTAAACTTATATTTAATTCTTAATATTTACTAGGATATTAAGTTAAATTAAAGTAAATATTCCTAGTAATATAAGTTTACTCTTAAGATTTAAGTCCCTATTAATACTAATTACTACCTAAGTTATCTTCTTAATCTATTTATATTAATCCTATATTTTAATAGGTAAATATTAGATATTATAAGCTTTTACTTTCTAATCTTTTATTAAAATTAAATTAAAAACTTTATTAGGAGCCTTTCTTAAAGTAAGGCTAATAACTAATTATTAACTAATAATATTAGTTTTATTTTCTATATCTAAGATTACTTTAATAATAATAGGCTTTTAAGGAGTAAAAATAATAATTAAAATAAATAAATATTATATAATCTTAAGTATAAGTATAAAGGTATTAATAGGATTATTTACTTTTATCTTCTACCTTTTCTTTACTAATTAATATAGGTTCTTTAGACTTTTAGCTCCTTATTATAATAGCTTATAAAATATTCCTTACTTTTATAATTATAATATTATTATTATTTCCTATTTTCTCTTATAAGATTTTTATTATCTTAGGAATTAATTTATATACCTTTTAAGTAGAAATTAAAGGATTTTATAATAGCTATATCTAGTTAAATAGTTATAATAGAGATAATAGTAATTAGCTGGGCAGAATAGTATATTAACTTAAGATATAAGACTAAAGCTTGCTTCTCTTTCTTTAGCCGAAATTATACTAAGCTCTTATAAAGAGTGGTTACTTATAAATCCCTTATTTAACTAAGCCTATATTCCCTTATAAAGGCTAGGTTATAATTATCCCCCCCCTTAAGTCTACTGTCCTTAGTAATAATTACTTATTCTAATAGTATAGCCTTATAATTTATAGCTAATAAGCCCTTATAAGAAGAACTTATAAGTTCTTACTTATCTTTAGCAAGGCTAGTCTTAATATATTAGATATTTATATATTAAATTAATAGTAAATTACTATTACTATAATAGCTATACCTAGCTAAATAGTTATAATAGAGATAATAGTAATTAGCTAGGCAAAATAATATATTAACTCAAGGTATAAGACTAAAGCTTATCCCTCTTTCTCTAGCTAAAACTATACTAAACTCTTATAGAGAGTAGTTACTTGTAAATCCCTTACTTAACTAAGCCTATATCTCCTTATAGGGGCTAGATTATAACTATCCCCCCCCTTAAGTTTATTATTCTTAGTAATAATTATTTATTTTAATAGTATAATCTTATAATTTATAGCTAATAAGCCCCTATAAGAAGGACTTATAAGTTTTTACTTATCTTTAGTAAGGCTAATTTTAATATATTAGATATTAGTATATTAGATTAATAATAAATTATTATTACCCTTAAGTATAAAATAATAAAAAATCAAAAGATTACTTACCTTTTAATTATCTAATTATTTATTATTTAAATTATTATTTTTCTATAATAATAATTTCCTATCTCTTTTTCCTTTATCCCTTCTTAAATTTTAGGACTATTTATCTTTACTTATTATATTATTATATTCTAAGCCTTTCCTCTTATCTTTTAAATATTAATATACCTATTCCTTCTATCTATACTATAGGCACTAATAATACCCTTATTTAGTATATAAGATATACTTAAAGTATCTTATAAGAGGAGGCTAAATATATTAAGAATAAGCCTAAGAATATCCTAATTATAATAACCTCTATTAAGTATATTTACTATACTTTTAATATTATTTACTATATATATTACTAGACCTTTAATACTAATTATTATTTATATATCTTTATTATTTATTAGTATATAATTATTACTTATTTACTAACTATCTAAGTCTATTTCCCTTATAAAGGAGAATACTTATAATTTATATAATATATAGGCTTATTTAATTTATTTATTATATATAATCTTCCTAAAGGAGATTAAGTCTAGTAATCTATAGATAAAGGCTCTTATTATAGTTACTAGGCCTTTCTATTATTTTATAAAGAATATTTATTACTTATTCTACTAAATAAGCTTTTAATTACTAGATATATTCCTTATTATTAAAAATTATTTATTCTAGGCCTATAATCTAATTAATACTAAGAAGTATATTTATATAGATATTCCTTAGATATACTTTTATTATATTCTTATTATTTATTTATTTCTTCCTTAGAAGGCTTATATTATCTTTACTAACTTTAAGGCAATTTATTATTAAATATAAGCTTACTAAGCTATTATTACTTACTTAGTAGGTTTTTATTATTTCTTCTATATAATTTTTAACTTATTAACTTATTATTCTTAGAAAGAGGAATTATAAGAATATACTTATACTTTAGACCTTTACCTCTTATATAATAATATTAGCTATAATACCTAGGAGATTACTAAGAAATAGATTATAAATAGGATTTAGAAGCTTTTTAATTTAAGCTAATATTAAGATAAAAATACTAATAAGGTAATCCTTTTTAATACCTATTCCTATATTATTAAGCTAGGATATACTTTCTTTTAGCAATCTTTTAAGGTAAATAAGTTCTCTAAGTCTAAGTCTAATACTAAGGCTGCTTCTCCCTAGACTCCTGCCTAAACTAGTAATAGCCCTAGTTATAGTAGGACTCTAGCTTATAATTATAAAAACTTTATTTTAATTCTAAAAAAGTAAGATTTCTTCTAGATATAATTTAATTATACCTTTACTATAGCCCTTTTAGGGTACTTAGTTTTATAGTAATTATTATACTTATATAATTATTTTTAAGAATTAACTTCCTTTTATAGTCTTTCTTATTTTTAGATTATTTTTACTTATTATTTAAGGTAGTTTTAAATTGCTTTTTATATATTTATTAATTTATCTTTATATAACTACTAATTATATTCTATAGGCTAATCTATTTACTTAATTAGATAGTATATTTCTCCTTTATATTTTATTTTATTCTTAATTTATTCTATTTCCTATTCTAGGTTAGTATTTTCTAGGTTAGGTATTAGAAGTAGTTTATTCTTACTAGTTTTATACCTTTTTTATAGCTCTAGTAAGCTTATATAAAATATATTATAAATATAGCTATATTTTTCTAGGAATACTAATTAATATACTTATATTCTTATAGTATCTAGTACTTAAAAGGGCCCTATTTATTTTAGGGCTAGCTTTCTTTTATATTTCTTTAGAAAGAGGTTTTTTATAGATAAAGTAATTAAATTGCCTCTCTTAAGGGTTAGGAGTTAATGCTTTTAGTTATAGTATTTTTATTACTTATCTAATGCCTTTTAGTATTAATTTTATAATTATTCTCTTAGTTCTATAAGATAGTATACTTATATATTTATTTTTAATACCTTTCCTTAGATAATATTATTCTTAATATAAATATAAAACTCTAGGTAATAGCTATATAATACCTAAAAGGTATTATATTCTATAGTTAAGTTCTTTATATTATTATAAGTAAATTAAGTAATTACTAGGAGGGCTATCTAATTATTCTATTGCTTATTACTAAAGTACCTTAAATAATATTTAAATATTTAATTTATTCTTTCTATTTAGCTATTAATTTAAAGGTAAAAAGCTATTAAGAGCTTTTATTTTATTTTTATTTATTAGTATAGCTTTAATTAAAACTTGCTTATAAAGATTAATCCCTTATTAAAAATAATCCTACTTAGGGAACTAAATTTAAGTTTAATTTTATTATAAAAAAGCTTTACTAAGTCTATAGTATTAATTTGGGTAGAGGTTAGGATTATATATATATATTTTATAAAATAGTCTATAATTATAAGTATTATATCTACCTTTATCCCCTTCTATAGTAAGAGTAGTAATCCTATTTCTTCCTATAATTAGAAGGGTATTAGTAAAGACTTAAGTTTACTATAAAAATAGTATTTTTTATAATTAGCTCCTTAGTATATTATATAAATCTAAATCTACTTTAAAATATCTTTATTTATATTAAATTAATAGAACTTTCTTTAGATTATTTCTAGGGTTTTATTTTACTTAAAATACCTTATTAATAGGTTATTATAGTATAACTATAATAACTATTATTTTATAGCCTTTTTATTAGGTATAAATAATTAATATTTAAAGTAAAGAAGATTATATTTATTTATAAACTAATTACTAGGGCTTCTATCTATTATCTTTTACTTTATCCTATTAATCCTTTGCTATATCTTAAGATCCTTTTCCTAGAGGGAATATATTACCTTTTCTAAGGGCTTTAAAGGGTTTTCTTTAAAGATTTCCTCTCTAACTAAGGCCTTCTTAACTATAAATACTAAGATAAATAGATTATAATCTATCTTTTCTTAAATCTAGCTTACCTATACTTAGATAAAAGCTTATAGATTTATTATTAACTTAAGTTTAATTATACTAAGAGCTATACTTCTTAATACCTTAGTATTATACTTATAGCTATTTTAAGTAGTAGGAGACTTATTCTCCTATATCTCCTTTTCTAAGGCCCTAGCTTACTTATAAGTTAAGGTATTTTTCTTTTCTAAAGACCTTAGGTTTAACTTATTTTCTAATTCTTATAAGAATTAAATTATCTATATTTTTTTTTTTTTTTTTTTTTTTTTTTTAAAAAAAACCCTTATCTAATTACTTAACTTAACCTTTATATATATAAATAGGATTCTTTTTTATTTAGTATTTAGTTAGATTTTATAAGGAGTAATAAGAGCTTTATATTATAATTATTTTATTTATAATTATTGCCTATAAAAACCCCAGTAGGGAAAAATAACTAGTTATAATAACCCTTTTTTACCTATTTCCCTTGGCCGGGGGCTGG
>JAHVYB010000280.1:0-43025 GCA_020623695.1 Calonectria henricotiae
ACGCGCCCCCCCTCATTGAAGTTGTTTGCCCGCCACGTTGCTAAACACACCCCCCCCCCGCCCCGTCTTCTCCAAAAACGATTGTTGCAAACGCCGCCCCATCCCCTTCTCTCCTTTGCGCCCCCCCCACCCCCCCCCCCTCCCCCCCCCCGCCCCCCCCCCACCCCCCCCCCCCCCCCCCCTCTCTCTCCTCACAGCTTCGGCCCATGTTTCATGTTACTTGCCTAACCTATGAGATAGTACTGAGGAGGTCATCGCCACTGTGCACGCTGCCAACGCCAATGATGTCGACGCTGCTGTCAAGGCTGCCCACGCCGCCTTGAGGCACCCCTCGTGGAAAGAGCTCCCTGGCTCTGATCGGGGTCAGTTGATGGCCAAGTTGGCCGATCTCATGGAAGAGAATAAGGAGCTCTTTGCCACTCTCGATGCCTGGGACAACGGTGTGTTTCCAATCCTTGTCTCTCTGGTGCGACAACTCCGATTAACCCGTCTTCTAACACCATGATGCAGGCAAGACTTACCTTGAGACACTAAACAACGACTTGGCGGAGGCCGTTGGCGTTATCCGCTACTACTCTGGCTGGGCCGACAAGACCTTTGGCCAGACCATCAGCACAACCCCCCAGAAGTTTGCCTACACCATCCGCCAGCCCATCGGTGTGGTGGCCCAGATTATCCCCTGGAACTACCCTCTGTCCATGGCCACATGGAAGCTCGGCCCTGCCCTTGCGTGCGGCAACACTGTTGTCCTCAAGTCCGCCGAGCAGACCCCCCTCAGCATCCTCGTCTTTGCCGAGCTCATTAAGAAGGCCGGCTTCCCTCCCGGAGTCGTCAACATCGTCAACGGTCTGGGCCGTGACACCGGTGCCGCCCTGGTCCGGCACCCTCTGGTCGACAAGATTGCCTTCACCGGCTCCACCGCCACCGCTACAAACATCATGGGCATTGCCGCCAAGACGCTCAAGAACATCACGCTCGAGACCGGCGGCAAGTCGCCCCTGATCGTCTTTGAAGACTGCGACCTCGAGCAGGCCGTCAAGTGGTCGCACCTCGGCATCATGTCCAACCAGGGCCAGATCTGCACGGCCACGTCCCGAATCCTTGTCCAGGAGAGCATCTACGAAAAGTTCCTCCCCGAGTTCCTCAACACCGTCAAGACGGTCAGCAAGGTCGGCAACCAGTGGGACGCCGACGTCTACCAGGGCCCCCAGGTCTCCAAGGCCCAGTACGAACGCATCCTCGAGTACGTTGAGATTGGCAAGAACGAGGGCGCCACCCTGGCTACCGGCGGCGAGCGTCTCCAGATTGGCAAGAATGGCAAGGGCTTCTTCATCGCGCCCACCGTCTTCACCGACGTCAAGCCCTCGATGCGCATCTTCCGCGAGGAGATTTTCGGCCCCGTCGTCGCCATCACCACCTTCAAGACGGAGGAGGAGGCCATCGCCCTGGCCAACGACACCACCTACGGCCTGGGCGCCGCCGCCTTCACCACCAACCTGGAGCGCGCCCACCGCGTCGCCGCCGAGGTCGAGGCCGGCATGGTCTGGATCAACAGCAGCCAGGACTGCGACCCCCGCGTGCCCTTTGGAGGCGTCAAGCAGAGCGGCATCGGCCGCGAGTTGGGCGAGGCTGGTCTCGAGGGATACTCGCAGATCAAGGCGGTGCACGTAAACATGGGCAACAAGCTATAAAGGGGGAAAGAAAGGGAGTGACGAATGATTATTATTTTATGACGCAAGGATCGGGTAATGTAAGAAATAAATAAACCCTTGCCAAAAAGGCATGAATTATTAAAGAACTAGAAGATTCAAAATTTAAGCGTTAGCGTAAAGCATTTGAAGGAGAAAAAAAAAAGACTGAAAAAAAAAGAACCCTGTCTCGTTTCGTAATTGCTACATGCAGAATTGGGTGTAACCCAAACCAGTCTTGTTGTTCGAGTCATTCAAACGGGTGTAGATGTAGCCGCAGCCTTGGCCCGATTCGGTCGATGCTTTTGCAAATCCTTTTCCGGAATCTAAACTATGGATCTTGTTTTCGGCCTTGATATATGTTAGCGAGATAAGCTGTTGTTGTGTGAGGTTGCGACGGCAGGGCCGATTCTGAGTTTGCCTAGAGGCATCAGCTTAGACGTCGGTTAAGGCGTCGCTTAGAGATGAGGAGGGGTTCGAGTTAGAGTTTTTAACTAGTTGACAACCAACTAATTCGTCCGAGGGTTCAATCCCAGGGATAGGTCCATGGGTCCCGTTTGTAGGGGTCCCTGCTGCCCGTGCCAGGGCTCCGAGAATGGTGGGTGCCGGGTGTCGTGTTCACTTGCGGGATAGTTGGCTGGATTCAAGTTCGAGTATGTTGATGATTCCAATTTATTTTCTTTTCCAACGTCTCCAACTATATCTCCTAAAGCTAAATTGCCTGTGCTTGATTGAAGAAGAAAAACATGTAACAAAAAAACAGAGTGGTATTGAACAAAGAAAAAATAAAGAAGCATCGTCTGGATGCGCCGGGGGGATTACATCTGGCCCAAATTGCTCTAGGGAATCGAAATGTACAAAGAGGTCAAGGAAAAAGATATCTGGACGCATGTGGACGGAAGATGTTAGAGTGCTTCTTCATCCCTTCCTTCCTTCCTTCCAACTCCCAAAAAGTTGAAACCGATCCCTCCTACTCCAAATAGACCTGCAGGCTATCATCACTGTAAAACCCATTCATCCTCAAGTCAAGTCATCGTACATCAGGGAATTAACGTCATACACACCGTTCCTTTTACCGCTTCTGGCGGCCGTCGAAGAGGATGCTGACAGCCTCGTCCCAGCCTCGGGAGGCGGCAATCTCAGTGACTGATCTTCCGAGCTCGTCGCGGACCTCAAGGTCGAAGCCGGCCTTTTCGGAGAGGAGGCGGAGCACCGACTCGTCGCCGTTCTCGACGGCCTGCATGATGGCGTTCCAGCCACGGTAGACCTTGTTGGGGTCGGCACCGTTCTCGAGGAGGAACTCGAGGATCTCGGTGTCGTCACGGTGTCTCCTCAGAGCCTTGACAACAGGAAGATGCTCGCCGGGAGCGTTGACGTCGGCGCCACCCTCGTTGATGAGGTAGGCGACAATGTCACGGCGGTCCTCGCGGATGGCGGAGGTGAGAGGGGAGAAGACACCGCCGTTCTTGTCCTCGACGGACACGCCGGCGCCGATGAGGAGCTTGACAGACTCGATCTGGCCAGCAACGACGGCCATCTCCATGACACCCTTGAAGGCGCGGGGCTCAGCAAGCACCGAGAGGATGCGCTTGAGAATGGGAGGCTGGCGGACGGCCATGCACACGGGCCAGTCCTGGCCGCGGATGTTGGGGTCTGCGCCCCGGGAGAGGAGGAGATCAACCATCTCTATGCGGTTCTCGCGAATGGCAGTGGTGAGCGGGGAGTGGCCCTTGGGGTTCTTCTCATTGGGGTTGAGGCCCTGGTCGAGGAGCCAGCTGAGGGCCTCAGTGTTGTTGACTGCGACGGCAGTCTCGAGGATGCCCTTGGGCGATGTCAGGCTAGCACCGGCCTGGACCAGCTGAGGGAGGTACTGCAGGCGATTGTGTGTGACACATTTGAAGGCAGGGTATTCGCTAGCGGGGGTATTGGGGTCGGCCCCGCTGGTCAGAAGCAGCTGAAAGATGTCGGGACGGTTATCACGGATGGACGTGCAAAGAGGGGTATAGACGCCATCCTTTTTGGCGTTGGGATCGACACCAGCCTTGAGCAACACGCGGACAGACTCAAGATTGTTGACACTCGTAGCGAGCTCCATGATACCAGGGGCCTTCTTGTAGTCGGCGCCCGCAGCGAGAAGGGCCTGCAAGCAAGGGGTCTGGTAGGTGGCAGGCCAGAGCATGTGTTTGGGGCCAGGCAAGTTGGGATTAGCGCCGTGGTCGAGCAGGGCCTGCACGATATCGACTCGGCCGTTTTGGATAGCGTCAAACAAGCCAGTCTTTCCTTCCCTGCTCTTGGCATCCGGGTTGGCGCCGTAGTCAAGGATCAGGTCGATGAGCTTCTTGGGCGTCTTCTTATTCGTGGCGGCGATGATGAGGGTGTCGCCGCCGGCCGTCAACTGGTTGGGGTCGCCACCGTAGATCAGCAGCAGATGCACAAAGTTGACCTTGTTGTGAATGGATGCCTCAGAGAGGGGCGACTCGTGGTCGTGAGCGGCAGACAGGTTGGGGTCGGCACCGTACTTGAGCAGAGGCACGGCAGACGCAAGGGAACCGCGATCGACGGCGGCGAGGAGAGGTGTCATGCCCTCACGGTCTGAGGCGTTGGGATCGGCGCCGAAGAGCAAAAGCAGGCGGACGCTCTCTGCATCGCTGTTCATGACGGCCTCCTTGAGGGCGAGCTGCTCGGGGCCGGTGTTGGGGCTTACGCCGCGGTCGAGCAGCTGCTCCACGAGCTTGTGGTTCTTGCCGCGGACAGCCGACAGCAGGGCACTCTTGAGATTAGCCGCCTCGGAGCCGGCCGAGCTGCGCGGGTTCCAGCGAGGCATGCTCGTAGGGTCAGCCTTGAGGCGGACAACCTTTGTCGAGTTGAGGTCAAGGCCGGCGAGCTCCTCGAGTGTCTGCTCGGTCTCGGACATGGCAGAGTGAGACTGCGTCTCGTTTGCCTCGTCAAACGTGCTCAGCCTATCAAAAGTAGCGGTAGTACCAGAGTGATATCGGTCGTTGGAGCTGATGGAGCTGGCGGTGTGGCCAGCAGTAGTGGCGCTGAAGTGTCGCAAGTCGGCGGCAGAGTGCTGCTCATGCTGGCTCATGGAAGAACTGCGCTCAGCCCATGGCAGGGGCGGCAGGGGCGGCTGTGACGAGATGATGGAGGAGCCGCCGTGGCCCTCGACGCCGCGGTGCTGGGACGAGGACGAGGGGCGGTAGTTTGAGGCGTGGTCAGTTGTCTTGGTGCGAGTGATGCCAGCCCGGCTGTCCATGCGATCCAGGGCGGCGGCGAGACCAGTGTAACCAATGCCCATCTCCTTCTCAATCTTCTCGCTGCCGAGACTCCACTGAAACATGAGGGCGCTCATGCGCAGCGACTCTCGAGTCTTGCCCAGGGCAGCGATCATCCTCTCGATGTCGTCACTGCCGAAGAGCTTGCCCCAGCCGCGGCGCATGCGGCCCATGGCGCCCTTGCGCTCGTTCTCGAGGAACCTGGCCAGCAGCTGGTCGAGCAGCTGGAAGTCGGCCTGTGTAACACGGAACTTCTTGCTCAGCTCGGAGATGACGTCGGAGGGGAAGGACTGGCTGGTTCGGATGCACTCGCCGAGGCCAGCTTCGATGGAGAAGAGGATCTCGCAAGTGTCGAGGAAATCGTGGGCGAGGACATCGAGACCGTGCGGCTGCTTGGTGACGGTGCTGAGATACTCGAGCATGCGGATCGAGACCCGGTCACCCACGGAGGTGGTCTTGTGGCACAGGTCCAAGCATTGCGCCTGGGCCTTGTTGGAATTGGACATGACGCTGCTCTTCTTTGTGACCAGAGGTCGTGGCACGGCGCTATGGTGGATGACGCTGGCAGGGGGCGACTTCTGGATGGGCCGTTGGGGAGCAGGCGGCTGTAAGTTGGGAGGCGAGGGCAGAGTTGGAGAGGAGGGAGTAGAGGAGTCGAGGCCAAGGTCTGCTTTGGAAACCAGAGACAGGGACTCGCGGGGTCCAAGAGCTAGGGCTTCGATGAAGGAGAATTCCTGGTCTCCAGTCTCTGTACCCACGGACAGTTGCTGTGAGTTCATACTGGGAGGGGAGGGGAGGTCAGCTTTGAGGTGGACGAAGCCCTCTCTTTAGAGGATGCTCAATTGCGGGAGCTGCAGGCTTTAAGGCGCTGCAGTCAGCCCAGCTCGGTCCAGCTCCATCCATTCCGCCCCCCCCCCTCCAAGGGCTTCCTACGAACCGCAATGGCTCCAAGGACATCCCGAATGTGTTGCACCTTGGGACCCAGAGCATAGGCCAGATGAGGGGACGGGGGGGGAGGGGCGTGGACTCTGGCATGGAGTCTGGATGTGTGTGTGGATGTGTGTGGATGTGGACGAGGACGCCGTCGCGCTTTGACGGGCCCTTGTGGAGATGGCGTCGTTGCGCACTACGGATCTGCCGGGGCGCCCAGTAGTTTGTTTACCCTAGTGTCCCCAAGATCAGGAACCCACCTTGGGCCCAGGATCGCCGGGCTAGGGGCCAGGGCCGGCGGCTACTATGGGCCATGCGCTTTGACACGGGCATTCCCCTGGCAGCATGCGCATGGACTCGGCGCGGCGCCCAATTGACGGCACCGTCGTATCGATATCGAGCAGCCCCCCTGCCAGGTCAAGGTCCGAGCGAAGGGACCAGACTACCGAGAAGGGCGTAGGACGAGATGTGAGGGCTGCGAGCCTGGGGACACAGATTGGACAAGCTCGCACAGGGACGGAGCACGGCGCACAACCACAGAGTGCCACCACCACTATCACCACCATCACCACCACCACCACCACCAGAGAGAGCATGGCTTGGGCTCAAAGGACTCGAGGCTAATGAATGGGGGAGAGGGGATTGATGGATCACCGAGGTTGCGCTACTGGTAGTGTCTGCCGAACACAGGAGTGGTAATAATGCATGTGTGTGTGTGTGTGTGTGTATGTGTGTATGTGCGTGTGGTGGTGAGCTCCGTCGCTGTGAGAGGGTGAAGGAGGGAGGGGCCCTGCGACGGCGACGACAACACGACATGCAAGCCAAACCAAGCCAAGGCGCAGCCTCTGGGAGTCACTGGGGGAGCCATTGGGCAAATCAATTATCCCCTTTGCTTTGGCCGGCTACTGTGCTACTGTACATACGCTGCGCTGCCTACTGTGGACATGTCTGGCTTGTGCCGGGTGTGGGCGGATCACGATGCGGACGAGTGCAAGCAAGCTTTGTCAAATGACGATGCAGCCAAAACGCTAAACCGGGATGACCCCGAGCGAGGAGACGAGGGAAGCGAGAATACCAAGGACGGAGACGGAGACGGAGACGGTCAGTCGCTGCAATGACAAGGGCAAGGGCACTACGAAAAGACGAAGAAAAAAAAATTCAAATGCAAAATTATTAGATTGAATAGAGACAGAGCTTGCAGCGTCGAGAACCACAACCGGTCCTCTTCTCTGCTCTGGTAATCGGACGAGAGGCGTCACGTCTGGATGATTAATCCGCGCGGCCAGATTTATGTAAGTGTGGCCTGGGGAAAGCCCCGACGAGTCGAGATCCGACAGGACTCGAGACCTGGGAGACTAGCAGCATCGCATCGGAGCATTTGCATCGCTCGGGGCAATCGACCAGTCACTTTAAGTCGATCATCCGAGACCTCAGCAGATGTCACTGCGAGGCCATAGGGCCTAAAGAGCCTAAGAGGACGAAAGGGGACTCGGCGCCTCCAGCGCCCCACACGCCCCCCAGTCCCCCAGGTGAGATACGCCAGCAAGTCCAGCAGGCCCAGCAGGCCGCCCAGCAGGCCCAGCAAGCCCAGCTCTGCTACCGCAAGCCACCAACTCGGGCCGGGGTCCAATCATGACAGCGGGTCTGTGAGACACTGTCACCTCGCCAGCAGTGGCTGAGCCCAACCAGCAAGATCCTGGGGATGGATGCCCTTGTAAGCTTGGGAGTCCCCCTCCCTAATCCCAACCCCAACCCCGGTCTGGCTGCTGGCTTTGGCTTTTTTCCCCCAACCGGGTTCCCGATCGTTGACATTCTTGTGACAGATAACTATCCGACGAAAGACAAGCATCAGTCTCCCCCCTGTCGGGTTTTTTTTTTTGGGGGGGGGGAAGCCAAGGCCCGAGACAAGTGATGCCAACAGTCACATCGGCGATTGAGACAGTCCCAACGGTGAGACGATGGATGGCTGGCGGGGTGTGGCAGGAGAAGCAGGCACTGTCTCTCTCTTTCTATCTCACCTCACCCTCGAGACCCTAAGGGGCGCCGGCCACCCGCGTGTATGAGAGTGTACGTGCGTGTGTTAGTGTGGGCGTGCCTTGCCACAGCGCGATGGATCAAAGACACTCGAGGCAACAGCTTTACGGCAGGGAGTCGGACGGCGAGCGGCCAGCAGCACCAACGGGAACCACGGCGGAGAAAGCTCTCGGCAGCCGCTGGTGCAAGACAAGGCGGTGGTGTCCCGCCGTCCCAATGTCAAGCATCAGTGCGTGCGCGCGCGGCGCCGTATGCGCAAGGGCGGGTTCGTTGTCTGGCCCGATGCAGACAATTACGGGAGAACTGCGTTTCTGTTGCTTCTCATGTTATTGCTGCAGCTGCTGCTGCTGGAGCGACGGCTTGCTGCATTTTCCCCGGTTCGTGCTCGTATATTGGACACTAGAATTAGATAGATGACTGGCTATCTCTACTCCCATCACTCCTACCACTCAATCCTACCACTCACTACCATCTCTCACTACCATCTCTCACTACCATCTCTCACTACTACCTCTCACATAAACTATTACCACTCATTACCTGAACTACTCCGTCCCGTCAAGCAACCCAAGCAGCTGGCCCGTAGGAAACAAGCCACGCTGCAACCCGCGCGCAATGCGGCGAAGCCAAAAGGCCCGCCAGCGATAATCTTGTTGTTGGCGTCTGACTCGGTGGAGATGGGCAAAGGCCATCCATCCATCCACCCACCCACTTACTTGCTCTTTTGTCTTTCCCGCGGAACCCTCATTTCAAGTCGCCCTTGGCTTTTTTTAGGCTTGCGCGCACCCTCAGACTGGTCTGGCCTCTTTTCTCGCCACGTGGGAGAGATGCAGAGGGACGGGGGGTTATGCAAGGGGAAATGGGAATGGGAAAAGATGGCGGGAGAGGGAAAACAAATTCGCGTGCATCCAGCACCGAGCCCGCGGCGGTCTAGACGCATGGAAAGGCCCTTTTTGGGGCGAGCACGCCTAAAAGACGTCCCCCTCCGGATCCAGCATCGCGTGCCAGGCTCGCTACTGTCAGTGAAGAGCCACAGTCCGCCGGAAAGGGGCACGATTTACAATTGCCCAAACAACTGGGCTAGCTCGTAAGCTTGGCTCGAGTTGATTGTCTTGGTCTCGTTCTTTTTCTTTCTTTTTCCTCGTACTCGTCCACATTCGTCCCGTCAAATCTCTCTCCTCTATCCAAGACCACACCCTCGTCTCGGCTGTGGCGGGTATCCGTCAGTCCATCGCACGTGGTCTGCCGTGTAATTGTCTCTCTCCATCTCTCGCCGATGTCTCTCGTATCTTAAAGCAATAAAGGGAGAGTGAGGTTGAGGTTGCACGCAAGCAAGCCACGGAGGAGCCAAAAAGAGGGGACCACCAGCTTTGATTGCCTCCTCCCGGGCCTTTGGTCACCCGTCGTCCAGTCATCTGCCAATACGCTCCCGGCGGCTTTAATGGCGAGTTCCACCGTACGCCCGCAATACCCGTGAGAGCTTGCGAGAGACAGCTTTAGCCCGGCACTTCAGCTTTGGTTGGGGGCTTGGCTTGGCTGGGGGGGGAGAAGCTCACAGCACACGCCAAATTTGTACATGCTTTCGGTAGCCTGTCGGTAGTGCGCTCTGGGCTCTGATGGCTTGTCCCATTCTCTCCATCCAATTCCAGTATTTCCTCTTCCCCCACCTCCATCAGGCCATGTACGTACAAACTACGTATACACTTGTTTTGCAAGCCTTGCCATTGTGGGCAATTGGTCAAATGGACACATCCAGACAAGCCTCGTCAAGCGTGGCGGGCTTTATCCCCACCAATGACTCTAAATTGAACGCGTGGTCATCAATTACACCTTTTCTCTCTCAATTGAAAAGAATAAAATACAATATAAAAGAAAGAAAAAAATTCCTTGTTTTCTTTTTTTTAGCGCCAGAGGGAGGCTTAAAAGCTATTGATGCTCCTCCTACCTACCATGTACAGCCAACATTCCTTTTGATGCCCCCGCAAAATGTCATCCTGACGCATGCCGGGATGCCCATACATCACATCTCATGCAAGGACCTATATATGTAGCGCCCATGACTGAGAGTCATTCGATGTCACGTTCTCTGTGCTTTTTATCACGTTCGTGAACCGAATTCGAGGAGCCAATATTGAAGTCCCCACCTCCTGTCATCAATAGTCCCAACGTTTACCCGCCAACATGTTTGAGATTGACGAGAGCTTCACTTTTTGGTCTTTCGCTTGCTGCGCACAGTCGCCCGTGTTTCACGCCAGAAGCGAAATACCAACGTGAGGAGAGACAAGACAGCACCCACCCATCCCTGCGCCATGAACCCGTCCGCCTATGTTTCGGGCGGCTTACGGCACCGGCTTTGCCTCCCGTGTGCTAAGCCTGGCGTGCTGAAAAGGAAAGGTGAGAGAGAAAAAAGCAAAGACACTGGTGAAACTCCGGGAACCAAGTCAGCCAGCCAGCCAGTGCGTTCAGTTCGCACCATCCATCATGTTCCCATCCGTGCGCAATGCGATTCCTCGCGTGCAGGGTGCACCCTATGCACATGAGAGATGACGGAAGCTAACTCGGGGCGGAGGAGTGGTCATGGTATTTCATTTTTATAGTTCCTGTCAAATGGCAGCCCCGCAGGTGGGTGGTATCGCATCTAAACGAGCAACGCCGTGCATCGTCATATCATATCCATAACATATCATAGTAAAACAAAACAAAACAAATCAAAACAGAGCAAAAACAAGAAACAAAAAAAAATTAAAGAGAGGAAAAAGAAAGAAAGAAAAAGGTGTTACATGCTAAGCAAGAAAATTTAACTAGCAATAGGTACTACCACCTCCTGCACCTCCCGAATCACAAGCTCCTCAGTTAGTCCTCCTCGCAACTGGGCTTGGTCGCTCTGTTGCGGTGCTTGCTGCCGCCGCACCCACCACCAGTAACTAGGCAGCTCATCGAGATCCTGCAACAGAAACCTCCACATGGAGCCGGTGGCCTCGTCGAGGTTTGCAGTTTCCACGTAGCGATACAAGAAGAGCCGGATGGCAAAGTAGTCGCGCAGCACCCGGCGGCGCACCCACCAGACGTTCATCTTGCCCATCAGGCCAACCCAGTAGCCGAAAATCCACAGGGCCCTCACGTCATTGTTCCTCAGCAGCTCCAGGAAGGCGTGGTCAATCTTCCCCGCAAGCTGGAGGTATTGAAACAGGTTGGCCGGGTCGCCGTCGGCCTGGTACGTCTCAAATATGGCGTTCAGAGGCCCTCTAAAGAGCTGGTCCGGGTCGAAGGTGTCGTCTGCCCTGCGCTGGAGGAGCCCTTCCCAGTGGGGCGGGATCTGGGCGGGATGCAGTCCTGTTTTACCAAGGACCATGTCCTGGCCGCTGGTCGTAGCGTCGTACAGGGCTGGCAGCGCGCTAACGGCCTTGTAGTGCATCATACGGCCGACGAGGGGCGTCAGTCTGAGCTGGAAGTCGAGCCAGTTGAGACGGGCATCATCGGTGCGCCATACCCAGGACGTGGCGGGGTCCTCGCTGTCGACGGTCAGGAAGACGAGCATATGAAGCGACAGTGACGTGGTGAGGAGCGTGTCGGCCAGCTCGGGCGTCAGGCGCTGCTTGAGTCCCTCGTTGAAGTTGGCGCACAGGAACTGGAGCTGGTAGCGCTGGGCGAGATGGTGGACCTGGGACTCGGGCGTGTGGTACTGTAGATGGGACGCGGCAATGGTGAGGCAGGCGCTGAGCAGGTGAGGGTGCGAGAAGCGCACTAGGGTCCAGGGTATCGAGTTGCCGCTAATGGTGTAGTAGTTGTTGACTAGATGGTAGATGAGGGCAGCGCCCGAGGTAGCGCGTCGGGGGCCGCCTTGAAACATGGGAATGTTTGGGCGGAACGTGGGCTGAGACAGTGGGATCAACTGTCCCTGTCCCTGTCCCTGTCTTTGCCTCTGTCTCTGCCTCTGCCTCTGTCTCTGTCTCTGTCTCTGTGGCGGCACAGTGGGCGTTTGATGCTGCTGTGATTGCTGCGGCTGCTGCCGTCGTTGGCGACGCGGCGGTGACGGCGACTGCTGCTGCTCCTGCTCCTGCTCCTGCTCCTGCTGCTGGCTCGGCTGCTGGCTCGGCTGCTGGCTCGGCTGCTGCTGGCTCGGCTGCTGTTGGTCCGGCTGCTGTTGGTCCGGCTGCTGTTGGTCTGGCCATGCATAGCTACACTCACTCACATACTTGGGCCGGCAGCGATTACACACAGGCCGCGTCTCATCGCACTGTAATTGTCTTAGCATGCCGCTGCTCGAATTGTATGTTACGGGGGCGGTGGGACCAGGCTGCGAGCCGTCCGTACCTTGACTCTGCGTTCCTTGCACTTCAAGCACCCTAACTTAGACTTGTGGTGTGTCTTCCGCTTCTTTGTTTCGGTGTGTGTGAACTCTGGTTGTCCCGATGCGGACGATGGCCCGCCAGATGATGTGCCCGCGCCATGCGTGGGCACCAATGTATAGCACTTCCCTCCCTCTGCGGCTTGGGCCATCAGGATGACAATGACGATGACGTTGGATGAGTGGTATTCTTTGCTAGGTTTCCAGCAAATGCCAGACAAGAGTATTTAGGTGCAAAGGCGCGAAGGCGCGTACTCGTCCCGCACGCGCTGCGTTAAAGGGGACCAAGAGTGCTACTTGAAGAGAACACGGTTCTCACATGACCTGTCGCCTATCTTATGGGCACCTTATGCTGCTTTGGATCTAGCGGTGCAAAGCAGGAGTCGAATCCCTGTCGCGGATCCCGCTTGTCGCGTTATGGTTTTGGGTTTTGGGAAGAAGGGGGAAGGGGGGGGGAGGGGCTCTGAATGAGACGAGACGAGATGGACTCAAACGGCTGGCCGAGTCATGGGGCGAATCTGAGGCGATCTGCGATGGAGGGGAAGCTCTGGGACTAAGACGGGCAAGAGTTCCGGCGAGAAGCCTAAATATATTGCCTGTCGCGTGTGCGAGAAACGAGCTGCCGTGATCGACATTGCGCCCCTCATTTCCTCATTAACGTCGTGCAACTAGCATAATGTTACCCTGGACAACTAGATATTTGCTTTTTTCCTTACCTCCATTGTAATTTCTTCTTTTCTTTTTCCTTCCGTCTAGTTCTGGACAATGGCTATTTTGCACTAGAAATGTACAACGGCATCTAGAATCACATGTAGGAATTTTAACGCAATATGTGTCTTGGTTTTGTGTCTGGGGGCGAACCCCGATTCCTCTGTTCTAGGCCCTCCGCCGCCTCCGCTCACCACCAAGCCAGCCCAGACCCCGGCTTCACCCATCACATTATACCCTCAATAATTGATTCACCCGCGCGGCACGCACGCGCACACACATGGCCATACATAACCTTAAGGTAGCGCATGTATCGCTCAGTGCCGACAATGTACGGGTTGGGCAACGTGCACCTGCTGCCATGGCACTGTCGGTTGGCGAGCACGTCGAGATGCTGCAAGGTATGGTCCTGGGGTCTGGTGATTGGCCAGCAGCACATTGGCTTTGCGCTTCTCGACCAGGCCGGCAAACTTTTGGAATGACTCGATCTGCGTCGCCTTGTCGGTAGCGCTAGACGGAACATCCCCGCCACTGTACAGCCCGGCGAGATGCTTTTCGCCGTGTTCGTAGACATTGAACAGCAGCGAGGTGCACCCTGGCGTGTGTCCCGGCGTCGCGTAGATTTCCACCGTCGAGTTGCCCACCGTCACCTTGTCGCCGTCGGAGAGCTCCTTGTCTCGCACCGGCGCGCCCCCCTCGTAGGCCAGCGCGTCCCAGGTGAGTTCCGACGCATACACGGAAATGTTGTACGTCTGCTGCAGCCAGAGCGCGCCGCCGTAGTGGTCGAGATGCTCGTGAGTAATGATGAGGGCCTCTACGTCTGAACCTTTGTAGCCGAACGCCTCCAGCCCGGGGATGATGACGCGCTCGGCCTCGTCGGCATTGTCCAAGGCATCGATGAGGATGAGACCATCGCCTGTCTCGATTGCCCACGACGAGACGCCCGACACGCCGGCAAAGACGAGGGAGTCAAACGGCTTGGCTGGCGCGACGAACCCCGCCATCTGCGCCGCGCTGCCAATCTGGGGATACTTCTGGCCCGAGTTGATGCACCGGTGCTGATGCTATACTCCTGCTACAGGCCGGGCGACGCGAGACGCTGTGCTTCGGCCTGCGCATCAGGAAACTCCGTCACCTCGAACCACGTCAAAAAGTCGGTGGTGGAGTTGCTCGCCTGCGCAGCGGCTGTACCGAAGAGCCCCAGCAAACCCCCACCGGCACGCGTGTGATAGAACAGAATGCATTGTGCAGTTTCAATCGCAATTGGGCGTGTATGATTCGACTGAGTAACTACTGGCCTAGCTACACGTTTCCATCCTACCCAACACCTTATTTATACCCCCAATGGCTACAACCTCCTCACTTTATCCGGCGCCTTTTTCGACCTTCCTCTTGAGAATACGCAGATCGCGAACTCCCCTGTTTACGACTCTGCAGGAAATAATCTGCGGCAGAAGAGGGCAGGTCGGATTAAGCAGCTGCAGAGCGGGGAAGCGTGTAGATGAAAGCTCGCGGGAACGGGCAGGAACTGTAACCAACTAGTTAAGCAGTAAAACAAAAGTCCGATGTGGGGTTGACAAGGAGTAAGAGACATTGGCATCGTCAGGTGCCGGTCTGCGGGGGGTGTCATCGCACGACCGCGAAGGGTGCATTAGGCATAGTCAATGGCAGGGGTGTAAATGCCGAGGCGCGGAATTGCCAACATTGGCAGCGGAAATTTTGACGCGAGATACGATAAATAGTGGTGGTGTGCTGCCTTGCCATTGGGGTCAGAAGGTCGTGACAACGCGAGTTGAGGCAAATCACGGCGCGAATAATTGAACATGGGAGTGGGCGTACATAAGGAGACCTTCAATGACTTGAAACCTCAAAAGATTCGCCCATTTAATATTTCAACATCCCTCAGTTCACACGGTAAAACCACACGTATTTCGAGCCTATAAATACCATTCAACTGATATTGTCGCACCTGACTAAACATGACGGCCCACGGCGACACCCCCTTACCCTACACGACCGGCGAGGAAGTGGTGGATTGTCAAATACCGGAAACGATGGGGAGATTTCAAACCATACTAAATGGGAAAACAAGCCACCAATAGAAATGAGTTGTGATGCCACTTCCTTGTCGATCGGTAAATGAATGCACTTTAATCCAAGTGAGCATGAGTTTAGTATCGTATCAGTGCTTGTATAGCAGCTCTGAAGATGGCCTGACTAAATGACTAAAAGGCCAGTTCACTGTTTCAAATTTGCTATCGTCATCTTTTCTATCCTAAAAATAAAGCCATGCAACTCTACGTAGCTTCCAGGACCTGGACGTGTCCACAACGAATGTAGCCCTGATATCGATCTTTGCGAAAGCATTGATTCTCGTCGCGCTATGTTTAGCTCTCCTAAAAAACCGGGTGAGTCCTAAAATGGCAAGATTGAATTTGTAAAGAGAGATGCTATTTGGCGTTACAGCTATTGCTAGTTGGCGTAACAAGTCACATTATGTGCTCCTCTTATTCCAAGTATTAAGTATAAACATTTATTGAAATTTACAAAAAATCTAATAAATACTTAATAAATTATTGGTCTTTTTGAACATTTTTGGCTGTTTTCTAACGGATTCGCCCCTGTGTATTCTATATGAAAACCCAAGCCAAACATAAATGTCTTGCAATCGTCGGTTTTTATCGTGGTATAGTGATGCTGCACTTACTCTATAACCAATGTATGTTATATTCACTATTCCACTTATTAACTAGGGCCTAATCTTTTCTCAAGATTACTACAATTCCAAAGTAATAATAGAGATACTAAAAGCAATTAGCGGCTGGGACGGATTACACAACGACTTTCAGTCCAAAGTCAATTGGGGATATCGCGCAACCCACATTTGCGCTATTGCAAGCAAAATGATTCTAGAGCAATATTACGGGAGAAAACCTACTTTTCCATACCACATTGGAGGCTCCACCGGTGGACGCCAAGGCTTGGTCGAAGCGCAGCGGTTTCCAGACGACTTTGATGGTGTTTTCGCAGCAGCTCCTGCCTTAAATGAAACTGGAGTCACGGCATATCAAATCAATTGGAATAGCCGTGCGTCAATGGACCCAGACAGTCAAGCATCCATCTACAATGACAGGTGACGATGCTGCGAAACTTGCTAGTGCTATTCTCGATGCATGTGATGGATTGGATGGCCGTTTCGATGGCATAATAACAGACCCTCGCACCTGTAGGTTTGATATCAATGATCTGCTATGCGCCGAGAATACGAGTGGCAAAGCGAATTCCACTTGTTTAAGCAGCGAAGCCATCATTGCCGCGCAAAAGATTTACGAAGGGCCAAAAAGTACGACAAACATATCGTTGGTATTGGAGGGTCTTCTTGCTGGGAGCGAATCGTTATGGGATTCCTGGTACGCCACACCGAAAAATGCGACAACAAATACTGGAATGGCATTAACAAAATCTTACCTGTCATTCTGGCAATTTTGGCCCGAGCCTGTGGGAGGGCTTTCGGCTTGGGATTTTAGCATGGATACGCCTCTCAAAGACACAGAATATATGGAAAACATCGAGTACGGTGGCATCACAGACTTGCAAAAGTTTAGAGACCTCGGCTCAAAGATTATCATGGTCCAGGGCTTGCTTGTCAGACTTTGCTGTCGCGCCTTGGTACGCAAGGGATCATTATGAGCGGGTCTTGACAGCCATGGGAGGGTTGGAGAGTGTTAGTCAATTCTTCAAATATTATGAGATGCCCAGCGTGGGCCATGTGACTGGCGGTGCAGGTGCCGATAACTACCCGGATGCTGAGGTTATATCGGCCTGGGTAGAAAACTGCACAGAGCCTCGGGCCATCATTGGATCCAAAGTGGCAGCAAACGGGACTACTCTTTTTACGAGGCCATTCTATCCCTACCCTAATATGGGATTTTACAAGGGTTCTGGAGATCCAAATGTTGCGGCTAATTTTGTTGAGAGGCCAGTTATTGTAGATGAGTGGTGGCGGCTCAGTCGGTGATTTATTCTTTGAGATCCTTGGATGTCCAGTTCTTCAACCTACAAAGGTACTTGAAGCGTGGCCCCAGCCAGCACAATATAAGATTCACACAGCAAAGTTGGCAGTTAGGCTGCAATACCCAATAACCTCATTAAGCTTGCAATATTTATAATTTTATAACATCTAGCAAATCAACAGGAGTAGCTTCGTGCAACACCCACAGAACCTCTAATGACTCAAATGAGCCTCCACAAGGCCCATGGAATTTGTGCCGTGGACTTTCACCACCTTAAATCTGGGATCCGCCTCTTTAAGCAATTTCTCAAACTCCATCTTGGTCCGCTGTTTGGAACCAAAAATCACAAACATACACATGTCATATTGTCGCAATAGGTGCTCCTCGAACTTGGACTTCTGGTTCAGCTCGGGCAAGACTTCATCGTTAATGAGGAGCGGAGTCCCAGGTTTGCATTTCTCAAGGGCAGGGACGAGGGCTCGAATTATTTTGACGCAGTCTCTATCGTTCCAGTTGTGTAAACACTGGCGCAAGAAAAAGGCGCTGGCGTCCGTGATGGGTTGCTCACTGAAGAAGTCATGTTGCAGGAATTAAGGGACTGAGAATGCTACAATGGAGTATTAGGTTTGTTTAAGCAATTAGGTTTGCCCTAGAAGGTTCTCATCTAACGCCACAGGTTCATCACAAACCCTACTCCTCTGGTTGTAGCAGCCGTGTAAGGAAGTTCCATGGTGAGTCGGAGCATTTAATCAACCAAATGTGAACCAAGATGGAGGGATATGTACGTGTCAGTGAGCCCACATCTGTTGATTAGTGATGCTACAGTTGCCTTCAAATTATGATGGAGAAAAAATGAAACCTCTAACAAACTCAAACTTAGACATCATCAAGTTCGTTCGCCAATACCGTAGAGTCTCACGATATTCATAGCTGTTGTGGATACCGTCTTTACTTTTTATGTAGCAAGCGCCAATTTGTGGAGTCAATTAGGCCTCCACAACAGTTATGGATATCGTAAGATTGTACGGTAGTCTGGTCATGGCCGCTGCTTGCCACAAAGTCTGGCTAGACAAAACGATATTTGCACGAGCATATCTATGTAAGAAGCCATGAAGTGGTTTATCGCCAGTTTAAAAATGTTTACGGATTTAGTTATGCATGCCCCATTTCATTGCATTTTACCACCATCATCCTGCCCTTCATTCGGGCTTCAGAGCTCCTTGGAAACCGCTGTTACGATGACCAATTCACGGAGCCTATTCTATACCGTTGCAGAAGCTCGACTGTCTAATTGGTTCACGGTTAACTTGAAATGGCCAATCCGCTGGTCAAATATGATAAAGCAACGACCACTCAGGATAGTCGACGATAGATAAAACCATGAAAGTCGATGTTTGAATAAAATATCCACTTGATTACAAGCCACACCTGGTGTTAAAGAATGGTCAACTTGCGCGTATCCGTCAAGCGGCGTTTCATTATGGGCGTCATTCATAGTAAATCTCAATGTAAATCACTGGCTGAATGCTGATAATAAAAATATATTCACTTCGGTTTAAAAGTGTACCTCATTCGGCGATGTGCTTTTTGAACGGCCATGAACCGTGGCGAGCATCACGGATGGTCAGACGAGCGGGGGGTTTGATTACCTCACGGGCTGGTGATCGTATAGATGAGGCCATACATATAGAAATGATCATGCAAAGGATTGAATACCGCATTATTTTGTTTACAAAATATGTATATTCTTGCTGCCACCAGCTTCCTATGAAAATGTTCACCATTCCCCCCTAGTGTGTGGAATAAACTATCTGGCAGCGAGGACCATAAAGGCACGTACGGGGCATTGGAGTGGCCAAGGCAGCAAGTTTATGGACACCAGGGTTTAAGACACGATGATTGTGATGATTATGCAAAACTAATGGCAAGAGATTTCGCACTCGTAATCGAGATCCGAATGGGCACTAAAACTGTTGCGGCTGCAGAGACAGCGAGGTACATATTGGTTTCGCCATGTCTCTCCAAGATGCTGTTGCCTTGTGAGCGGATTGCTTGATAGTTCAGCTTGTAATCACCCCACCAGATCCCATTGAAGCTAGTCAACGTGAGCTTGGTGCATTAGTAATCTTAGGGGCTATTTCTTTGAATGAAGAGTAATAGCATAATCAAATATCTTACGAGCACTAGAAAGAAATCATACTAGACAAGACTCAGACCCCTAACCATAATTCCAGTAATAGTTATGAGATCTCAGTTTAGTCAAACAGGTTTCCGTGGTTTATTTAGTATTTCCAGTAGGTGTTCCGCACATCCAGCCCAATACGGTCGGGTACCTATTCTCCTTATCGTTCCATACGCCTTTGTCAAAGCTAATGATGGGCGTCTTCCGTATCTCAAATTCACTTGTCCTTACGTCATAAATGCACTGTGTAAAGCGAAGTTGTCGACCGGAGATAGCCAAGAGAGTAGCCTATAATAAGATCATGAGCCTCGGTCAACAATCAAGAAAGGGTCAAGCACCCAACATACCGGGAAAAGAACATGTTTCTCGTACATGGTGAACCGAGAAGCCGCAATGGAAAGTTGGACCAGGGCGGTCATTTCGCCAGTTGTGATATGGGTATCCCACAGAGGAGCCGAGTCAACTAGGGCACCTATCACATGCGGGGCTTCGGGGTCACGCGGAGGGTCATCTTTCATGCCTGGTGGCTCGAGATGAAATCTGAGGGCAATTTTAGTTTTCCACTCTTGGTTTCCGTCCCCAAACCGTTGCACATAGGGGCCACCTCTCATTCTACTATAAGGTTAGACACTCCTGGAATCACGAATCGGAAGTGGAGCCCTACTGAATTGCTCCCCATCGGGTGCGATAAAACAAAAATCCTAACACTTTCGGATCTTTTCCCATGTCGGTGAGATGGACAAAAATGAGCCTCCAAAGTTCGTCCGCCTCCTCTCTCGGGCGTCCAAGTGTTGGTCTTTGATGTAGATCATTGCGGACCTCCCTTGCTTTAGTCTCTTCTAACCAGTTAAGGACTTGTTTCTGGGCCGTAGGCACCAAGAACTGGTGGCTAATATTAGAGGGAAGAGGGTTTCCAACAATTTGGCCAGTAAAGAAATCGAGGGTTCTGATGGCGGATACTCTGTAGTTTTTGTTGGATAGAAGGTCACTAAATGCGATATGAGGGTTCGTGCTTTTGCGGAGGGGTTCAAGGATATCGCGTGCTCGTTTTTCGGCCAGATCCTTGCGTTCTTCTGGTGTAGGTGCTGGTAGTCGAGGGGATTGGCCACGACTGTGCAGATGAGGCTGTGGTTGACCAGGAGGTAGTGGTCGAAATGGGTGGCCAGGCTGTACTGCCTGAGGTGAGCGACCGGGAGGTGGTGCTTGGGGTGATTGGCCGGGATCTCGCAGACGAGATTGTGATTGGCTGGGAGGTGGTGGTTGAGAGGGACGACCAGGCTGTGCTGGTTGAGGTGAGCGGCCAAGAGGTGCTGGTTGGGATGATTGACCAGGAGCTTGCAGACGAGGTTGTGGTTGATTGGGGGGGTGTGATTGGGAGGGACGACCAGGCTGTACTGGTTGGGGTGGTTGAGGAGGTGGTTTAGTTGAAGATGAAGAGGGAGGGGGAGGTGGTGGTTGAGGAGATCGAGATCGAGAAGATAGAAATTTCTTCATTTCGACGGTGTCTGTGTCAGGCTCTTGGTTGGATGTGGTGGAAGGTGGTCTGGAGACCTCATCGGGGCTTTGGGAAGACATGGCGTTGCTTTATAGCAGCTTTGTTGTCTGTGTAGAGGGAGAGTTGAGGTTGTTGCCATGACACGGGCCAGCCTCGCCATTGGTCGGATTGGTCAGATTGGTCAGGTGTCTAGGCGCGCGCATCCAACTGTGCACGGGCCCCATCTCTTGGCTGTCTCCAGTCTCCAGTCTCCAGTCTCCAGTCTCCACAAGTTGGCACTGTTCGTGTCAGGACAACAGCATGTTGGTTGGTGAAGTCAGCCTTGCGAGCCATTGTCATGTTGGTGATGCACCAATTTTTGGTGTGATTGTTGGTGATGTCCTTTTTTCCAAAAATAAACATCGCCTATCAATTGCCAATCGCTTGGCCCCGTTGGTTGCCGCTGGTTGCCGCCGGCGCAACTTGAAGCTCGCCTAATTTGGGATCCAAATCGCGAGCCGTTGTTGGTCACATCGCCACTCTGCATCGCCACAAAACTTGAAAATTCTTTGTCGCATCGGGCTTCTTGGACCCAACGCTCGGAAATATCCCAGCGCTTAACGCTACAGGGCTCTTTAGCTAATAGAGGAAAATAAGCGCCCATTATCTCCATTAGCAATGATTTGTCACAAGATGATGCTAACGCACCAAATGGAATCATCCTCTTCCAAGTATAACTACAAGCCATCTCTTCATTGGAAGTACGGTCATCATCCAGTCCATCTTCATCGCACGCATCCTTACTCTTCCCAATCTAACTCGCTTTATATCCAATACATATATATCTTTTCAACTCGCCTGGCAACATGGCACACATACTTCTTCCCCGGAACCCTCCAGAGTGGGAGGCGGCTGCAAAGGACGGCTCGCTCATCACTTCGAGTCTTCATTCTCCTAGTCATTCATTCAAGTCCGGGTCCAAGATTGAGATGAAGCAGTATCTGCTTCTTCGTGCTCTCTGGCCTAATCTTCGCGGCCGTGACGACTTTGGCAATGATTGCAGAAAAGAAGGCTGGATTTCGGCTCAGGACCTAAAAGCTGCACAGAATCACCTGGACCCGTTGAAACCTTGGATTGCATATCTGAATTCTTTCAAGCCAAACAGGATTGAAACCATCCGCAATCAAGCCAACCATGGTACCCTAGCTCTTGCCCGATATTATCAACATCTTACGAGAAAAAGAACCGGGGATGGGAATAATTTCTTCCTACCAAAAACTCATTTTGTGCTCGAGAAGCAGAGGTTTCAACCAAGCTTAAACGAAACACCAACGCGTCGACCAAGGACTCCCGAAGATGTCAAAACTCCCGGATCCTTTGGTACTACCTCCAGTTCGGATTCTGAAGGAGAGGATGAAGCAATTGAAATATTCAATGTCCCACTCTCCGAATTAGCAACACCAGCCTCCAAGTCACAGCCCTCGGCACTTTTGAAATCTGTGGAAGACGAGCAAATTGTCAACACAGCTTTAATCCTATTTCTAAATGCCGTCACGTTACATACTACACAAGACAATCATGGGGAATGGACACTTTACCGACAGCCTTTTACGGTTAAACACGTCGACACTAAGAAGAAGCTTTTCGAAGCCAGGGTCGATGGAATGCTCCGGAATAAGGAGAAGATATCGGCGATTATCGAGGTAAAGCCGTACGAGCGAGATAGTCTCTCAATGGGATCAAAAGTTCAGATGCAAGAGGCTGCTCAAATGGCGGCATGGATAGCTCAACCCGAGACCCTGCCCAAGTTCTCGACCAATGTGCCCGCTTCGATAAAGATTTCGACCTCAACCAACACCACCGCTGCAAAGCACAGGTCAGTATTATTTTATTTCTTTCTCACTTCCTTGCTTTCTTCCTTGTATTAACCAAGTAATATTATTCTGGCTATTTATCTCTATTTTGTTTATTTATTGGTTTATGCTTGCTCTCCTATAAATTATTTTATTGATTTCACTAACTTTATAAATAGGCGTCTGCTCATTTCCCAAGATTACAACGAAATCTACTTAATTGTGGCATCATTTGATGATAATTACGTCCGTTATATTCAGGGGACAGACGCGCATTCCAAGACAGCCAACAAGTCATTTTTGACAATGCAGCAATACGGTCCTTATGTAGTTGATCAAATTGAGGACATGAAACAGCTGGCGCCCATTATATTGGCATTCTCGCTTCAAGGGGGCTTAAAGGCGCCTGTTACGGTCTGATGTCCCTTAACCAGCATAAGGCTATTAGAGATATACTGGGCTTGAAAGGCCATTGGGCATTGTGGCCTAACTACTAGGTTTGCTGTGTGAAGCCACGATTTGGACAACTCTGTGGTTTGAAGAACTGTACCTCCAAGTATCTCAAATAATACTCATGGCAAGCTCATTAGATAAACTTCAATTAACTATTATTTAACTTTGTGATAAACGAGTGAAGTGGATAGGCAAATAAAACACTTATTACATCGTCGGTAAGATCTTCCTCAGTAAGCTCTGCTACAAGACCCTCCAATTGTTCCTCGTCAGCTGCATCAAGGATCATTGCTGGCCAAGTTTACGTCGACTTCACGAAAAGACCCATTCGTCTTAATGCCTACTGGGTAACAATGTATGGATTGGCATGTTGAACTGTCCAATTAATAACCTTTTCTACCACAATGTTTGTTCTGGTACGTCCGAATACTGTGCCCTACTAAACATTGAAGAAGAAACGAAGCTCTCTGCAATAATAAATAATATAAATGAGCGGGTCGAGCCTCACACTCAGCCGACCAACCAAAATTGTTGTGTGATTGACCATACTGTTACCAAACGTTGCCCTTGGTCTGTGTGCCATGGGTAGCCTCAAGCTTTCGAACATTGATGTTCTTCCACATGGCAAGACAGATGACACAGAGAGGAATGAAGGCCACACCAGTGATGACCATCTTCCTTTGAACATCGGCATAAGCGGCGATGATGGCATCGCGAACAGGAGATGCAACTTTGTACGATAATTGGACATTAATATCGCCATATATGGTGGCCCACTGGTCCTTGAATTCCTCTGGCAGTCTTTGCTGAAGCTGGACGGGGAAGATGTTAGTCCACAGACCACCAGCAATGGCAAAACCCATGGCAGAGCCGATGGAGCCGAAGAGACTGAAAAGGGCATTGGTCACGGCAATTTCCTGGTGAGAAACAGAGGCCATGATGGCCAGTTGGCCAGTGAGGGCCCAGACACCACTGTAGAGACCGTTGAACAGCTGGCACATGACGAGGTAGCCGACATCGGAATCGGGGTGACGGAAATGGATGAGCAGTGCTGTACCCAGAACGGCAAATGGAATCACGCCGATCGAGGGCCACTTGTAGTTTCCGACGTAACGCACCAGGCTATTCACACGAATCAGAAAAAAACATATCGAAAGAGGAGGGAAGCAACTCACACTCCAACAAAGGGTCCGATGAAGGCGGCCATGAGCGAAAGACCGTTCAAAACGTAGCCAGAGTTGGAAATGCTCAGGTTGTGCACGACCTGAAGGTAGGAACCATAGTATGCATCCCAGCAACTAAAACCCGATTAGTATTTCCCAGGGAAATTTTTTGCCAGAGGCAAACACTCACAAGATGGAACAGAACATCAGACCGTTGATCAAGCAAGCGCCGAGGATGGTTCGGTTCTTGAGATACTTGAAGGGAATGTAGGGCACGGGAGAAAAGTACTTCTCCCAGATGGCAAAGGCAACAAGCAGGAAGAATCCAAGAATGATCATGGCAATAATGTATCCTGTCTTCCAGCCGTTGGGAGCGTGGGTGACAAGACTGAAGGGGAGCAAAAGGAGAGCCCATCCCGCAATGGTGAGGAACATGCCGACGACTGTCGGGAGTTTAGTCAAATGTTTATCTAAAGGTACCGCAGAATATCATACCATCAAACTGGACAAAGTAGTACTTGATAGTTTCCCAAGCAGTGCGCTGCTTGGCGCGCTCGGGGTAAATGCCAAGAGCGACGGCCCTGCGCTTGCTCCAGATGAAGACGACAGCGACGGGGATGCAGAAGAAGACCTGGATGATCAAGAATGCGCCAAAGGCCCAGCGGAAGTTGACCTGGGTGTAGAAGAGCTCGGCGATTCGGGGACCGGCAAAGGTGGTGGCGATGATGGGCGTGTAGTTTATACCGAACATGATTATTCGGTTTCTTAGAGAGGTGGTGTCGGCAAGAATGATCAGTACGACGTATCCCATTCCCAGGTGACCGACCCAGTAGAGCGTGTGGGCGGCGGCATACATTTCGACGTTGCTGGAAGTGGCCTTCAAGATCATGCCGAGGACCACTAGGAACAGCATGAAGAGGAAGCCCTCCACACGGCCCCAGATATCAATGACCTTGGAAATGGTAAGGTTGCAGACACCGCCGATAATGGTGGCAACAATGCCAGTCGTGGCCAAAAGACCGTGCTGACTGAAGGCCGAAGTGACATAGGGAACCAGAGCGCCCTGGACGGCCTGCAGCAGCTGATCGGTAAAGGCAACGAGGTAGAGGCTGGTGTTATCCCCCCACTATTAGAGAGTTTCCGATGCGGGGGGGGGGGAGGGGCTTGGTATAACTTACAGAATGAACATGAGAACCAATATCTTGTTGTTCCAGACGGTAGTGATTGCCTCGACGCGCTTGACACCATCCTGCTTCTGGCCTTCCTCGTCGCTGAGCTGAGGCTTCTCGGCGTCATGGACTTGGGGGTTCGGGGCCTCCTTTTCGAGATCCCTTCCAATCTCCTTTGCAAAGTGGAGGGGGTTCTCGCCCACCGGCTGTGGGGAGAAGGCGTTGACGGTGGTGGCCATGATGGACCTGTTGTTGGGGGAGACTGACGCTATTCTGTGACGGCGAGCGGGGGAATAACACAACAGCGAGGTTGGGATGAAGAGACGAAAACCAAGACACGTCGATCAAGGGGCAGCGCATTGGACGGGCTTAATAGATGCCCAGGCGTGCAATGAGGTGCATGAGAGCAATGGCTGAACTTGGGCCATCCACGCCTAAAACGATATACTGGAGGGTCGGACTGGCCTCCCACGTTCATCAGTAGCTAGCTGAGTGGGATGTGATGAGCCAGAAAGCGCGCCACCCCATGCTGGCCTCGCTTCACCCATCCCCCCCTCCATCAATGGTTGCATTTGCTCCCAGGGTCTGCGGGGTCGGTGCAGTTTGGTTGTTCTCGGCGACGGCCGTCTATTGGCCATAGATCAAATCAGCTTGTGTGAGTGTGTCCGACGGAGATGGGGACGAAAACGCCACTGATCAGCGGTCTAGGCTATGATTGTTCTTGTCTTATCAGATGATCGAGATAAAAAAGGATGTATAAAAAAAATAAAAAATAAAAAGAGAACCATTTTTTGCCATTAGTGTGTTCCCATCCAGCACGGGGATGCTAACCGTCCAATGATGGAGGGTGCCGTGGCCACTGATCGAGCTGCCAAGTCCCCAAAGAAAGAAACACCCCATTTCCATTAAGAATATGGACTTATAAACGCTCCGCGTGCGGAGACGACGACAGTCTCGACATAACTAGGCAGCCCTAGACCCGTCAATAATGCATATTGGCCGTGCTGGGCCCGGTCATCTGTCGCACACTGGGCACACTGACATCCTTGTCGTCTTACTGCCCTGAATGTTCCGGGTAAGCGAGTTGGTCCCCAGTAGGCATTTTCATGGCCCATAGCATGGAGCATGCCTCGTCTTACCTGCTGCTTCATAGCTGCGTCAGAACCGTGTGTGCGTCCAGAAGTTCTGGCGCGCAATTTTATCAGATCCCGTGCCACATGGCACTAGCCCTCGATTCAAGAGCTCTCTGGGCCAAGACAGGACAGGGCCGTGACCGGACAGCGCTGCGTTAGGGCACCCCCTGATCTAGTGTGCAGCCGGTGGCTCAGGGGGCGTCGTTTTAAGCGTAATACCTAAAAAGCTACTTTCATCTCAACTGGTGGAGAACGGTAAAGGCGCATGTCCTGACTGGTTGATGCCCTTGCCAATTGCAGACTGCCGGGCCAGGAATGTCTCCGCAAAAGGCCAGTCTTGGCCAGAGATCACGGCGGCGGGGAGCGCAAAAAAAGAAAATAACAAAATTCTGCCAGCAAGAGAATACTTTGGTTACATTGCGGCTATTGACTTTTTGCTAGCGCGCTCCCGCCCGCGCCCAATCGACGAGACGTTGGCATCATCAGCATTTGGAACCTGGCTTGGCTCGCATCAGGATCATGGCCGATACCCGATGCCCGATACGCGTTTATTGGTACGCACTTGACCCTTCAGGCTATAAACGAACACTGGCCTTGGCCTGCAGACAGGAGGGTCGGCGAGGGCTACAGCGCGCATTCTGGTTTGCAACATCGAGACGGGACACGCATCGCCGATATTGTTGCTGCTTCATCCCAGAGACCGACTCACACGAGCGACCACGGGCAGCAGGCTTCGGCGGACCAGCTCACTCTAGTTTAGAGCCAACGCGGGGTGGAGGCGGCCACCATTGCGCGCTTTACCTTTTCCATGCTTGTCAGCGTCGGCTTCCCGTTGCCATTTCTCGCCGTCGCGAACGCCACGTTGTGGTGGGCTGTCCAAGTCTATTCCAACGGATTACCCAGTCATGGCGGCGGCGTCTGGTTTGCGGAGCCCCAAGAAACAAGCCCATGGCGACCTTGAGGCGCCGGGCGTGCCTTTTCGCAGCGCCCTAGCAGCCTTTCGAGCAAGATGGGTATTGCACTTGTCCATTGCTGCCCGTTTCCAGCAGCTCGCCCCCCCCTCCCCCTCCACGTCCAAGCCAATGACCATTATTGTAAATGATGCGGGCCTGCTGCTGCTGACGAGGGGTCTTTGCCCTTGCCTTGGTAGCGTCGATTTTGCCTATTTGCGCGGATGCCCGTCTGGTTGGTGAGCCAAAAGACAGCATTATTCATCCGCCTGTCCCCCACGCGCCACCAGACAAGCAATGTCCAATGCCAAGATGGGTCTGTTGCCAACCACGCCCGACCGGTCCCTGCTTCTCATCGTGCCTCTAGCCACAGTAGGCGTGGCCGCGTGAAAATCTCCTCCCTCTAGTTAGTCTGTAGGGCCGAACCGAAACATGTGCTCGCCGTCCGCCGAGACAGCCAAGGCGCGAGGCCTATCCGACCACCGGGTTGGCATCCCGGGATTTACCCAACATCTGGTCCCGTCTCCTTCGATTGGCAGATGCAGGTTCATGCAATCTGTTGATTTTATCTTCTTTGTTCTATCGCGGGTGACACCGATGCAACGGATGTCACCCATGTCCTGGTCCCATTTTGTGTGTGTGTGTGTGCGCGCGCGCATGTTGGTTGTGTTGGTTCTTGGCTCTCCCGACCTGGCCACCTGTGGCCCAGAACCAGAATGCGATGAGCCCAATGTGGAAGCTGCCAATTAATGGCGCGACAAAGATTTACACGTGATGAAGGACTTGGTGATCCCACCGATTCAGCACCATCGATGTGGCAAGTTCTGACAATGGCCATGTCCCTTGTCTCGAGTCACTGCACGAATCCCACCGTCGTTTCCGTGCGTGCGGGATGTGGGATGCAGTCCCCCAGCTTCGAGGCTCCAGTAGATCGCTGACGGGTCCACATATTTATTCTCTCTGTACGTATATACCAGTTTGCGCCGGGGGAGTACGACGATCGGGCCCCACTGCAGCATGACTCTGGAATGACCAATATGGAAACATCTTTGCCAGCCCAATTCAGCTGCGACTCAGCCTTGCCTCTAGCACTCACTAGTCTGGTAGCATTCGCCTTTATTTCACATTATTTTGCATGCTCTCATGTAGTTGAAACCTCTCATCAAAAGTCAGATGGATGTTCAATTTACCTTGTAAGCCACTATGGGGTTCTGTGAATTGCACCGCATCTATTGGCAGCCTTGTTTCAGTTTAACGCACGCGGCCGCCATGGCCGGTGGCTTCGCGTCGCTGCCTTTGCTGCAGCATTCAATAGCCCCTGCCACAAGGCAAGTTGAAGAGTGATTCCCCATCCGCCAATGAACAACCTCTAAATTGTAAGCACAATCACCGTTGGACGCAATGACACTGCCCGTGAATGGTCACTTGCGAATGGAATAAAAATGACGCTGGAGGGCCCTAGCCTGGTTTCCAAGACAAAGAGCCCATGAGCAGTCGCAAAGCCGCCCGGGAATCCCATCCTCGCCAAGTCACCTTCAGCCTCTTTTCAATAGTCATTCATTCATTCATTCATTCTTCGTCACACATAGCACCATGCCTGTGGACCCATGTGGGCCAGCCCTGCAAATTGATCCCCGTGAAGATCATGTCAAGTGGAAATGCACCCATGGGACTGGGTCAAACACGCGCATTCGATGCGGCACGGTGAACATTATTGAATCTCTGCTCTGCGATGGATGCCACACGGTGCGCAAGGTTGGAGCAAAGGCACTCAATGAACAAGAAAATGATATTGGCACATTGGTGGCTATCAATAAAAATGATGTCGAGTTTTGGCAGTACATGGACTAAGTCTCACAGGTGGAAAGCATAGCCACATGTTGTTCACAGAAACAAGCACTCAAGGTGTCACTGACACTTAATATTAATCTTTCATCGAGAACAAAAAAGAAGAAGAAAAGGAAATGGTGCATGCTCCATCCTCCAAACATTCAAGGTGGGTTAGCCGCCCTCCACAGAATGCTAAATAAACCCTTTTCTTTTAACACTGGGTACACCGTGGCAAAAAGTCCTTTGAAAGATTTGTGAACTAACAAAATAATTACGCTGGATTTTTTTTATATTTTTTATACTTTCTTTTATAACAAGCATTGCTGTGTAGTACTGTCTTCCTCATTACTGTAGTCCTATGTTAATCTTCCAAAAGTGCTCGTAACATATTCCTCGGCCGTTGGACTTTTTAATGTCAAAAAATACTTTACTCGAGCCCCTTGGTCCCGTGATGCTTGTCGTAGACCTCTCCAAATTTACACCGTAATAGCTCAACTGGCTTAACACGTAATCGGCACGATGGTCAAATTCCTGGGCAAAGATGAACAGCTCTCGCCAGACCTCCATCCAGTTGTTGGCATCATGCAGCCCTATGAGTGTTCCCTTGCAGTCCCATCCAACGCTGTCTTTGAACCAATAACAGAGAAATATTGCCATTGTGTGCCCCGTTTCATCTCCCAAAGAAATTGCCCCCCAGTTGTCTGTTGAGCCGTGCGTGCTGAAGAAAAGGTGGTCCTGTACATCCCAAAACTTGCGGGGGAATCCTTCGAGTGTTTGAGGATTCCAAAATGAAAAGTCTGGGTGAGTCACAACTTTGACGGCCGCATAACGGGTCATTGATGTGAGGTCTTGGTTTTGCGAGTCGGTCAAAGAGCGAAGCCCCAAAGGCTGCGGCAATTTGGTCAGGAGTACCATACTCTGGTATCCCATGTTGTCGGTGGTACACTTCTTAAGGTCAAACGTTGTGGGCTCGTCGTTGACCGGAAGGGTTCGAGCTCTGAGGTATGTCTGTGGTTCAATCTTGCGCATCGGCACAGCTAGACACTCTCCTTCCGAACTGTTACAGGGGTCTCTGCAGTTGAGTCTGAGCGCGTACTGATGCTTTCCATTGTAGCAGAGTTCGAAATCTGAGGCTTTTAGCCGCAGACTCATAGTTGTAACGACGAGTTCGCCCTGGCCTCCCCAAAACCTGTTCACCGGAATCACTTTTGAGCACGAGGAAAATTCGGCAGGCGACTCAGCCAAGAACCCACAGTACATGCCTTTGCGTCCTTCACCTTCTGGCTTCCAGGCAAAAATGCTCAAGTCGTACGTCGACCTCATAATCTCTTCCTGTAGTCGCTTAAATGCCTTGTTTCCCTCGCCGTAAATGAGAGGCAGGTTGATGTCAAAGATTCCCAGCAAGCTGTAGGCAGCATCCTCTTCACGACAAGTTTTTCGTTTGGAAGCCCATGACATTTTTTTGGCGACCAAAACAGACGACAGAGGGATACTCTTGTCTAGCACTCCGGTCTCGATTCCCGTAACCGCGCTTATTTCGTTGATGAGCTTCTCTTTGGATCCGATTAATTTCCACGACTTGGAGTAGAAGAGGAGATTGTCTGGCGCAAGCAGCTCTTGCAAAGTCCAGCCCCGAAAAAACCAGCGGCATCTCCCAAAAATAGTTAGATCCATCGGCTCTGCCCCTTGCGGTCTCTCCAGATCTCCGAGATAGACGTAACAAATCTTGGCTGCCTGATACCACTTGAACATGGAATTGATTGCCTGAGTCAGCTCTGCGCTGCTCGACCTATCAATGCAACAGGTATCGACCCAAACATAGTCGATTGGAGGTTGTCTCTTCCTTGCAAGCTCGCAGGTCTTCCTGATTTTCTTGTAGGCCTTCTCTTTCTTACTTTTGTACGACTTGTCTTTATAATCTCCAAAGGTCACCTCTTGATCACCTTCCCAAGTATGTGAAAGAATGGCGTATTCTGGTATCTGGCGCTCTGTAAAAATCTCAAACGAGAGCGTGTCATTCTCAACCAGCTTTTTTGTCCTTATCAGCCTCATTTTGATTTATTGGAGGCGGTCGCAGGATTATGGGTTGTAATGTCAAAGTGGGGGAGAATGTGATGCGGGGGGTCGTCGGCCTGCTTCGGCGAGTCATGAATATGAGTTGTACAACCTTCAAAAGGCAGGTAGCAAAGAGCTGTGGCTAATAACTAAATTCAAGTACCAGCATTCAAAGCTGAGCAACGCGCCATTTTAAGTCCAAATACTTGTGGTGTATCCACGTTACGTCCGTAGAATGCCTTGCTTACGGGGGTTTCTCCAGACCCACCGCTGAGTTCGCTATTTGAACCGATCAGGATGAGCTGAGCCTAACTTTCAGGGGTCGTCATTAGTTAGTTTCAGTGTCACACAAAAATGCGACGCCACACTGTGTGCAGAGTTATGGTATCTTTCTTTCCAGTGTAACAGTCTATCGCCAGACAGAGCGAGCGGTACCTCAGCAGCCATAATTTTGGAGACCCCATAATTTGAAGGGATCATGGTTAAACTTCTGAAGAGGTTGGCCACACTACTGGTTATCAAGCTGTTCTGTCTTCTTCTTGCCTTTGGCTGCACGGCCGTTGGAACTGAAAATCAATTAGTACATTCTCTCCACCTTCCTAGCTCGGAGGCTAGATACTAGACTTTTGTGATAATTCACGGAACAAATTTCCAGTATCTTCCGTCATTCCCTTAAGATTTCCTCGTTCAAGACCGTAAGTGTACAGTACGCTTCAGTTCATATTCACTACATGGCGGGGATAAATAGTGTTTTGATATCAATTTACTTTGTCTAATAAGCGAGCCATCGACTCGTAGTGTGCTCCAACGCCGGCTAGCAAGCAAATGCCTACCACAGACCATGTCTGTCCCCACAGCAACAGTCTCCTTGTCCTCCAGAGGTACATCATAAGGCAGCAGGCCAGCAGGTTAAAGGACTTTTGGGCGCGAACGTAGAAAGACTTCTGAGTGGTGCATCTCATCTAACAGCTTGTGGGCTGGTGGTGTGTTTGTTGATCTGAGTGTGATGACAATGTGAATTGTTGTTTCACAAATATAGTCTTGGAGCGATGCGACTGGTGGCGAGGCAATTTATACATTGCCGGATATTGTGCATAAATGCAAACCATCCATTTCCTTGGAGAATAATATGCATTTTCCTCTTCATCCGTTCTCACTGCGAGCATGGGCGAGATGGCACTAAAACACAATCGCGCCCAATACTATGGCGGCGCTGGGGATCCAATGCCCCCAGGCCTTGTTGCGGAACTTTTCTCCACCAAATAACCACACGATATATCCATCAGCCAGACCTACTAGGCCCGTGACGACCAAAGCCAGCTTCGAGGCGCTGTCATTGCCCTGGAGTTTGAGCCCCAGACACACCAGTCCTAGGGCTACATCGCGGGCACACTTTGCGTAGACAAACGGTGAGAGAGAGGATGGCGGGGGCGAGGGAACCCCAAAGCGGGCATAGGCGCTGAGAGGGTCGCGCAGAGTCGCAACACTGCTGATTGTGAGAGGCACGCCGATGGTAAGGGCGGAGAAAGCGAGGCGAGCCATTGTGAATGAGAATTGAGAATAGTTAAAGGTGGACGAGTTTGGACTTGTGAGAGGTGTTTTGGCCTGAGTTAGGCTCTGGCAGCATGCATAGGCTAGGCTGCATTTAGCCTCGGGCATCGGGCAGTAAGTTGGTCCGTTCCCTGCCAGACGAAATACAACCTACCGTTGCAGACGTCGATTTTTCTTTGTCGCTGAGAAACCACGCATCCCTGACTTGTTTATCTGCACCGCTCTCCAACTTTTTTGTTTAATACCGGGTGCTTGATGTCAGTCTAAGTGAGAGTGGGTGGATGGCGGCAAGGGGACCTCAGTACGGGTGAATGGGAACGAACGGTGGATTTACTTTGGGCTCTAATGCGCCACCATAGGCATTGGCCGTCTGACCCTTAGTTCGAAACCACGTAAAGGACAAATATGCGATTTTGCAAATGCCCTTCAGTCTTGATTAGGTCATGTTGAATAATGCTCCATAATAATTTATGTTTGGTTAAAATACAAGCAGGAGGCTCGACCAGGCAATTCTGGGAGCGGATACAATTAGTGTTTAAACAACTATGGTGTTGGTCTCTTTTCGCCCTGACCAACAGAACAATCAACTTTCTCCATAATAATATAGTATAAGAATGAAATATATAACTTATAATAAAATAAATATAACCCTATTTTAGGTTTTGTTGACCTAGGCTGCTGTTGCGGGTGGTTATTGCAGGCCGGGTGCATGGAGGCTGCCATTACAGGCAGCTTTTGTAGGTTGGGTCAATAGGTCAGTTGGATGAAGCCTGCAATAGCTGCCTACAATAGCTGCCTCTAGCCGCGACACTGACTGACCCGTTGACACACTACTTCACAAGCATACCAATCATCGCAACAATCAAGCCACCATTATTCGAAATCGCCAACTAGTTGTTCAGATGATCTGCAAAGTCTCCAAGCATGAATATGTCTTTGTTTTCATCTTCGACTAGGCATGTGGTATGATTTTGAGGCTTTGGAAACTGGTATCCGCTCAACAACACCTACTGACAATGAGGACGGAACTATAGTTCCTTTGACTACTAATGTTGGTCCTGGTGTTGCTACACCTTATGGCTAGCACATATTCTCTCTTCGAATCTACCCCGCCATTAGCGGCTTTAACAAGAATGTTTTATATGAATACAACGTCCCAATGTTTGGCAGACCGAAGTCACACGGTCACACGGCCAAGCGTGCCAAGTTCGCGCAGCATCCAGTCTGGGTTACTAGACACAAGGATGGCGACGATCAACTTTATGCAGCTAGATAGCTTATTTGATAGAGCCAAGAGAGTAATAATGTTGAAGTGTGGGCAGCGAGAAGCGACACTGTTCGCAACCAAGACCTTGTCTTTTGGCAAACTTTTAACCTTGCCCACAATGCGCGCGCCGAAGACTTCTCCGTCATGCCGATTGAACGTATCAGTGTTCATATGAAGCCGAACCCGGCTCTTGGAGTCTCGCCTTCCACGCAGGTCGCCAACAAATCGACGTTGCATGAGGACAAGGTAGCCACATGCTGCGTACACAAGTCGTAAATCTGATTGGGGGATGGTTTGACGGAAACACTAAAGCTGAAAGAAAGGGTGGGTTGGTGATAGAGTTGGTCTTGAGAGACAGATGTTTTTATGAATTAAAAATAAACATCAGATATAACTATGAAATATGTTTGCGTATAATGAGCAGTTGATGCAATGAACTGGCCTTAGGGCTACTGCTACTAGGCGTCGATAATGATATTCATTAACTCAAAGAGCTAGATTTCTACTTCGCCTTCACTGTCCCTTTTATCTCCTTTCTCTGGTGACTCTTAGAATAGACTTTTGCCTTAAGCGAGGTCTTCGCCGCTACCTCGCTTCCTTAGCTAGCCCGGGCAAAGCCCAAGCTCTTCACAGTTGAGCAATTTTTAGTATGATGCATCTTTGAACTACTAGACCCTAGATCTTACTGCACAGACAGCTATTATGCATGTCTTCATTCGAGTCATGGCACCCGTTCTTCGCCATGTATCTTAAATAACTCATTTACTTGGTCCCTCTTTGATAACGCACTTTGGTCATGTGACACCATCAAGGTGTGAAGAAACTCTGCCGATGTGACCGGGGAGTCTCATGACACGTTGTCCGTATGGGTGTAGCAAGGCAAGTGGTATGGTGGTATTGCAACAGTGACACCAACTGGTCGTATAGCGCCCCGGTTAGGGAAGATGTCTATACATACGCTAGTTAAACAACGGCTGGAGGAGGCGATTTGATAGTTTCCGGGTTTGAGTTTTGGTTCGCATTAGCGGGCGGTTCAGGGCGAGACGAACCCCCACCCTCGCTTCTTTCAGTAAATGATAGGTACGCTGAATGAGAATGGGTTAGGGGCATGGCCCAAGAACCACCCCCGCATCCTTCATCTTGATTCCATCATCAATCTGACAAGTCATTCTCCGGAGCCGATCATCGGGATCGAGGCTCGCATTTTCTCCCCGAACTTCCTGTATCATGTTTTTTGTCAACGCCCATTGGTCTGAAGGGTTTGACAGGCGATGCAGCCCGATGCATCCTTGTATTTTGGTGTGCGAGCTTTGGTAACGTCAGATTCAAGCATCAGAGAAGAACATCAGCGACCCTGTGGGGACTAATAAGTGTACATGATATGATTTTGCCATAAGCACTTTCAGGAATCGCCTTTGTGACTTGAAATGCCAATAAAAATCGACATTTGTGTGCATTTCGTTTCCAAATTCGATTTCTGGCATAGCTGAGTACATATGGTTCGGGGCGAGGGGAGGTGTCTGCCAAGCAGAGCTAGGTGCTAGACATGCGAGGTGTGAATAGCCCCCACAACAGGGCTTCAGAAGCCAGGCTAACGTCCGTATCTTGCTTCACATGCAGCCGCGTATGCCGAAGAAATGGCAGGATTTGTCATTATCATGGATCCTATGGCCACGGATCCAGTTCTCACGCCATGAGAGGGGCGGGAGAGCAGCGGGGCCCTGGAGGTGGTGGGGCACCTTCGTTCAACCACCTCCTTTCCAGGCCAATGGCTCTGAACAGCTGGACAAGAGAATTGCCGTGGGCAAGATGGTCTGGTAGGGATGCGGGGGAGCATTGGGGTGGGGGAGAAAACACCATGCCCGTACCGGTACACACGTCTCGATCGAGGATTATAGCTTTTCCGTCCTCGACTTGATAGGCTGCAGCGGAGAGGTGACATTTGGACACGCCCATTGAGGATTCGAGTGCATGGTGTACATAAAAGGAAAAAAAGCCCGCGTGAATTTGCTCAAGCCAAGAAATCAACATAATTATCTTGTCTCTGTTGTGGAATCACCTGACCTTCCTCGCCGAGTCCTTCATAGAGATGGCCACTCTCCGCGAGCGCATTCAGCCTGCCCTAGACGCAAGGGACTCTTCACTCGAGCCCAGTGCCATGCTTCCCGATGACCTCCTTCCCCTTCCACTGGATGTATCCTTGATCCCTCGATCATCTGGGCTCTTGTCGGGGCTCGAGCTTGACCTGACCGAGAACTATGACGCCACTGCGTTGCTCGAAATACTAGCCTCACAGAAAGTCAGCGCCTTGACCCTTCTCACGGCTTTTAGAAAGAGAGCCACAATTGCCCAACAATGCGTAAGTTTTATACAAGAAGACGTGCCAGAGAGTGAAGACTCGTCCAAGAGCTGGATGCCATGCAGTGCTGAATTCATTCTCTAGACAAACTGTTTAACCGAACTTATCCCCGGCGCAATCGAAGAGGCCAAAGCCTGCGATGACTTTCTAACCAAAACGGGGCGGACCAAAGGTCCATTGCACGGTTTACCTATCTCCCTCAAGGAGCAGATTGCCGTGTCTGGTCTCCGTACGAATGCGGGGTTCGTAGCGTGGGTTAACAGTATCAGTGAAGATGATGCCCAGATAGTAAAAAGCCTCCGGGCCCTGGGTGCCGTCATATTCGCTCGTACGACAGAGCCCCAATCACTGATGCACCTGGAAACGTCCAGCAACATCTATGGAGCAACTGTCCATCCAAAAAATCGAAATATGACATCTGGCGGCAGTTCTGGAGGGGAAGGCGCACTAATGGGAATGAAAGGGAGTCCTTTCGGCATTGGGGGAGATATTGGAGGCTCGATTCGGGTCCCAGCGGCCTTGAATGGAGTGAGTTCTGAAATTCGATATCCTTAAGACAATCCCGAAAGTCGAAACTGATCCGTAGAAACAGGTCTACGGCTTCCTACCAACGCCTGGTCTAATCAGTGGTGAAGGGGTTGTAAACCCTACACCAGGCTGTGACGCGATTATAGGAACTCTGGGGCCATTTGCCCGATCACTCAGGGATATCAAGATGTTTTGCAAAGCTTATTCATCCATATGCGCGTGGATTTATGACCGCTCCATTATACCGGGAGAAATTTTGAATCCAACCCTTGGTCAATCGCTCCGTCCCACCCAGCCTTTGCGCGTCGGCATCCTTTTGGATGACGGTGTCGTCTCACCACTACCACCCGTACGTCGTGTGTTGGAGGAGGTAAAAAGACGACTTGAACAGAGCTCAAGTATTCATTTGAAGCCATTTATCCCTTGGGATCATGCCAAAGCTTGGAGAGTCGTCTCCGCCAACTATTTTGAAGATACAGGGACAGATATTCGGGAGAAATGCCGTGCGGGGGATGAGCCATTGAAGCCATTGACGGAATGGATATTGGAGCAGTGTGAATCCAACACCCCCGGAAAGGGCTCCTCGTTGCAGAAACGCAAGGCAGATCGTGACGCTTTTAGGGCATCCTATTCTGCGCACTGGAATAGGTCGGATATTGACGTTCTCATTGCCCCGACGACCCCAAGCACTGCCCCTCAACTCGGAACGAGCAAGTACTGGGGCTACACAGCGGTCTGGAACTTGCTGTCATACCCAGTTATAACTTTGCCTGCTGCATCTCTTGTTAACGAAGTCAATAGAAAAGAGGATTTATCAAAGGAGCTCTATGTACCAAAAAATGACGTGGAGGCTCAGACCTATAAGCATTACTCGCCCGAAACATCAGAAGGTATGCCGGTGGGAATACAGGTCATAGCTCCACGGCTATATGAGAGCGTTTTGGTTGAAGCTACTGGCATCATCGAGTCGGCTCTGAGAGTTGGAAATTAGGATTTTGACATGATAATACTGGGTCGTGATATTATTCAAATCATATATTTCTTTCTTGTCTGAGTTTTATAATTATTAACATGGCCGATTTCATCCCTAATAACTTACTCCATTACTCTGCCGTGATTTATGTGAATCTTATGACTGTCGTAATACCATCCCAAGTGAATGCAATTTCTGCCTCATGGTTGATTTCTACTTAGACAAAACTTGAATCAGACTTCAATCTGCGTTTTGGAGGGGGTTATAAAAAGCAAACCTAGATTATTAAGATCTGTTAGAGTAGACTGTATCAGTGTGAAGTTCCCATCGAAGAAACCATGTGCGCCATCGTAGAATTGCAAAAGTATGCCCTGCCCTGAAATCCATTTCAAAGAAGCATCTCAACCAACTCTTCATAACAGGCAAGGCAAAATCGAATACATTGGCCTATCCGAAGTTACATCCGACACATTACGCCGTGCATGTAAAATCGGCCACGTAGACGCCGTCCAAATGGAGTACTCTTCTTTCGTTCTAGATGTGGAGAACTCAGACGGTAGTCAACTCCTGAAGACTTGCCATGAGCTTGGAGTCGCGGTTGCATGACACTTGCCCCTGGGACGGGGAATACCGACCGGGGCCGTGACTGGGCAAGAAAGCATCAGCAATGAAGGTGATTGGCGCGGCATGTTTCCGCGATTTTCGGGTGATAATCTCGACCACAACATGAAGCTTGTGGGCCAATTCAAAGCATTGGCTGCCAAGAAAGGCTACACGCCTTCTCAGTTGGCCCTGGCCTGGCTGCTCAAGCAGGGTGATAACCGTATCTCCATCCCTGGAACCAAGAAGATTAAATATTTCGAGGAGAATTGGGCTTCTCTTCGGGTTCAATTGTCCGACAATGAAGAGCAGGAGATCAGAAAGTTTGTCGAGACCGCGGAAGTTGCAGGACATCCAGGCTACCCCGGCTACATTGACACGGTAGAAGAGAAATACATCTCAGGACCTGACAACGATAGACAGGTGCTAGAAGGTATTAAAACGGTTCTCACATCTCAAAATACAATTTCATCTTTGTTGCCACCTTCCATGATGCAGCATGTGCAGTTGTGAGCATTTTAGAGTGAATGCCGATTGGCCCTACATTAGGTATTTCGTGTAATCGTGCATGGTGCCAAAAGTCGGCGCTGTCTTTCTAATGCGGGGAATGTTCAGATTCGGTTACTAGTCTCCAATCAATAGACATGTTTTCCTTCGCTATTCTTACACCCACCTCCAGTTGAAAAAGACGGCACTGTTTGTAAATAAAGTAACCCCATTTTATGCTCATCGCAGTCTTAATATTAGGCTACGTTATTTGTTTATCTTAGCATACTGCAGTATTTTCAAACACGGCCAGGTTATATATATATGTCAGTCCATTGGATTTATTATGTGGGCTGAGTCGCGCTCCCCTTGTCTTCTAGCACATCGAAGCACTATTGCCAAGCTCTCTCCTTAACTAAGGTGGGCTAATTAATCGCGCTCGCATCCTACGGTAAATCATATACTTTCATGCAGTTTGTCGATATCTCCATTTTATTAACCATACACTGAGCTGCCATCCGGCTCCGTCCGCTTAGTAGACATATCTAAAGCTCAAGTTCTCCTTGTCCGTAAGATCGTCAAAAGCCCTGACCATGGCATCATCTCTGGCCTCGGCAACACCCTGGGCGGCCATTTCGTCTCGCTTGTTATTCTGTGCCTTGAGGTACCAACGCAGGCCAATAATGACAATAACGAGGAGCGAATAGCATCCAAGGTGAGTAGCAAAGGCAGTAAAATATCGAGGACCATCGTGGGAAAGGAATACTTGAGGTCCTATTTTGAGCAGTTAGTACAAGTTCAAGCTCAATGTTGCCGGCGGGTGGCTTACCAATGGCATTTCCTGCAGCCCAAAAGATAAAGTTAAAGGCCACGGACACAGTCTTCTTGGTCTGTCCGGCAATGTTTCGTGAAATCAAGGACAGGGCGAGAGTGCCTGCAGACCAGAATGACAGTGTAATGTAGTAGCAAATGAGAAGACCAATGTGCTGAGCTTTGGTGTTGTTGGGGAGAGTCATTAAGAGAATGGTTCCGACAAATGAGCTGTCATCGCGTTAGAAATTTTTTTCAAATAGTATCAGCAAACTCACGGAACACAGAATCCCAGCATGACAAGAAGGTTCTGGTTGGTCTTCTTAACAATCCATACGGAGCTGAGAAGGACAATGACGATATAAAATCCCAGAACCATGGCGAGCAGCTGGGTCTCCAGCACGTCAAAACCAAAACTCTTAATAATGATATTGGCAAAAGCACCCAAACCGGAAGTGGGTAGGGCAGTGCACATGGAGATTAGCGCGTAACCCCAGACTTGTGGATCGCGAAGACCCTCGATGAACTGCTCTCTCTTGAACTTCTTATTTTGTATACCAGTCTGGTTATCTCGAACGCGCTCTACCATCTCATGCTTTTCCTGTTCAGTAAAACAGTGGGCTCGCATGGGGGAATCTGGCATCCACCACAGAACAAAGAAGCCAAAAAGGACCGAGATGATTCCGTATGACAAGAAGAGCCACTGCCAGGATTTAAGAGGGCCGGATTTAATTAAAGAGAAACAGTAGGCAAGAAGTCCGCCCACCACCTGCTGGGCGCCGTTCATCCTCGAATTGATGTTAGCTCTAATCTTTCAAATATTTCGTTGTTGTCCAACTTACATGTACCAGTACGTGACACGTGAAGCTTGTTCTTCGCGGCGGTACCACATAGCTGAGAGAATGACAAACGCCGGCTGACATGTGGATTCGAAGATACCGAGCAGGGTTCGAACGACAACAAGGCCGGTAAAGTTCTTGCAGGCGGCGTGGCAGCATAGGCAGACACCCCAGGCGATGATGGAGAAGCTGAGGTACTTGGCGATCGGCAGGCGGGCGATGATGTAGTTCTGGGGGTATTCGACAACGAGGATGGCAATGTAAATACAGGTCGTCAACCAGGAGTACTGTGGAAAAATCAAACATTAGCTGATTTCGGCCGGTAGCTGCGCGGTTGTGGAAGCGTCTTACCTCCTGGCTTGTTGTACCATCGGGATTCACCATGCCGGTGTCCTTTGTAATGCCCATAATAGAGGCAAATGATAGAGTGCCCTTGTCGATGGCCTGTAGGAAATAGGTCAAGATCATGACGACCAGAATGCGCTTGTCAATCTTTTTGCGAAGCTCAATGTTTCGCTCCTCGGAGATGTCGATGCGCGCCTCGGAGGCATAGGCGGCGAGCTCCTTGTCGACTCGCTCCGAGTGGTAAACGGGCTTCTCCAAGTCGGCCGAGGGACGCTCTGCCTCGCCGATAGAACGCTTCTCGGTGGCATTTTGAGAGACAACGTCCCTCGATTGGCCAATTTCGGCAGCCATGGCAATGTGCGTGTTTGAGTTGAGGACGGAAGTGAAATGCCGCACACGCACAACAGGAGGATGAGAGGGAAAAAAGGATAAGAGATCCAAGTCGTTGTAGAAGTCGTTGTAGACCTAGCACTGCAACCGACTCAATACGCTCTTAGCTAGCATGGGTCTAGGTTATGTTTTTATCTGCGAGCTACCCCAGTCGGAGATCTCGGGGATACCCCAGGCCCTGGAGGCAGTCTTCCCCATTCCCCATACCCCAGAAGTTGAGGGCAGATACGGATAGGGAAAGGATGGGAGAATGCATAGGCCAGATCTGATGTTATCCTCGCGAGTGTCTGACCCGAGCACCGATAGGACCAAAATGCGCGGGCACGGGCCTGGGGGTTTTGCATCGGGGGATGAAATTGGTGATGCTATTTGGTGAAGTAGACCGGGGTAATGGTGTGGTCGGCGCAGGATCCTATTGAATACAACAAGGCCGGACGATCGACCAAAGAGGAAAAATAAGGGGGAAAACAAGGTGACTGAACTTGCGGGGACAGCTCAATAGAGAGAGTTCCTCTGTCACATTGACGGCTACGGCAAAAGTGAAGTGACACTCCGACAGTGCGTAGTGCAATATTAGCCTATATAGGCTATATCCCGTTTGACATCCTCCGTCAGTAGTTGGTGGTTAGTTTAATGGATGCAGATGAGACCTGTTGTTGAGACTGCAAGCTACCTCGTAGTCCCTGACACAGCATGCACCATCTTCAAATTTGAAAATGCTTCTACAAATCGATGCCAATGGTCGCCAAGAGATTCGCGAACGCCCTCGCCCAGACGCCAAGCCGGGCATCTGCTTCTCCTCGTGATGCGGCTGAGGTCGTGGCCGCCCTAAACAAACCTACCTCGCCTCCTCCTCGTCCGTGGCCCAAGTCCCCTATTTCCCCAAAAAAGGCCCAAGCCCATCCGTCGTCGCCGGGTCTGTCGTCGCCGGGTCTGTCTCCCCGGATCTTTCTCCCCCGGTCTCTCCTCCAATGGAGAAAATGGACCCCAAAACTGGAGTCGCCCCCCGCCCCCCCCCCGAAGTTCCCCCCCCCCCCAACCCCCACCCCCACAGACGACTAAAGTGCGGAGAAGAGGCGTTGCACTGATGCCACCACGCGATGCTGCTCAGACGACACTGCGCGCCCAACTGCTCGGTCGACATCGGACCGAGCCTACATGCTCCGCCCGCAGAATTGACGCTCTCACCCACGCGAGAGTACCCACCAGTCGTCGCCCCACGACGGAACGCCCCCCCTTTTAAGCCGCCGCAACTGCGCTTCCCGCCCGCACTCAACAACGTCTTTGCCCACTGAGATTTAAACACGCACACTCGGCCGAGCAGATTGCATCATCTCCCCGTCATCGGTGTGAAGGACTCTCTATAGTACCCCGGGTTCCTGCTTATTCGCCCCCCCCCCCCCCCCCCTCCACCCCCCCCCCCTCCCCCCTCCCCCCCCCCCTCCCCCTCCCCACCCCCCCCCCCCCCCCCCTCCACCCCCCCCCCCCCCCCCGCCACCCCCCCCGCCCCCGCCCCCCCCCCCCCCCCCCCACCACCACCTCGCCCACCACACCCACCGCCCCACACCGCCCGCGCCATCTGCCCCGCCCCCACGCCCACGCCCCCCACCACACCAGGC
>JAHVYB010000281.1:0-45975 GCA_020623695.1 Calonectria henricotiae
GCGACTGCAATAGTGACTGCAATAGCGACTGCAATATCGCGTAACGCGTCATAATAACAGCTACAATAGCGACTGCAATAGCGACTGCAATGGTGACTGCAATAGCGACTGCAATAGTGACTGCAATAGCGACTGCAATATCGCGTAATGCGTTATAATAACAGCTACAATAGCGACTGCAATAGTGACTGCAATAGCGACTGCAATATCGCGTAACGCGTCATAATAACAGCTATAATAGCGACTGCAATAGCGACTGCAATGGTGATTGCAATAGCGACTGCAATAGTGACTGTAATGGTGACTGCAATGGTGATTGCAAAGGTAATTGGCTGGGGCCTATTAGGCTAGCTGTTTTTGGATAAAAATGGGATATTTAGGATAGAAAAGAGATAATATATTGAAATTCTAGGAGAAATTTTGGGCTTTATATGATTTTATTGAGCTAAATAATAAAAGCTGTTATAGTAAATATTAATTCTTATTATAATAGCTTTACTATTTAATATTTTTAGCTATTTATAATAATTTAGCTTTTTATAGCTTAATTTTTTATTAATTATAAATAAATATACTTTTAATTTTCTAAATATTTAAATTCTAGCTTAGATTACTAATTTTCTATAACTTTTTAGTAATCTTTATACTTACTCTTAGACCTATTTTTATTATAGTTTTTAATATAGATTATAATACTTATTATTCTTTTAAGGTATAAAAATAATCTATATCTTTCTAAGAGAGATAGCTTAATAAGGTAATAATACTAAGAAATATATTAAATCTTTAGATTTTTAAATCCTATAATATTAAGATATAAAAGTAATTTATATTTCTCTAAAAAGAGAAATAGCTTAATAAGATAATATTACTAAGAAATATATTAAATCTTTAGACTTTTAAATCTTATAATATAATTATTTTTATACTTATAATTACTTTAAAAGCTTAAAAATAATATAAAATAAAAACTATAATATTTTTCTTAATAAAAATAAAATATAATAAAAAAATAGCTTTTTTAATAGCTAGAATTAATATATTTTAATATACTTATAAGATAGTATAATCTTATTATATTTTTATTTATATTTAGTTAAAATATAAGTAAAAGGCTTAATAAGGTAATTCTAAGAGTAGATATAATTAATAATGGTTTTTTTTTTTTTTAAAAATAAACCCTTATCTAATTACTTAACTTAACCTATATATATATAGATAGGATACTTTCTTATTTAGCATTTAGTTAGATTTTATAAGGAGCAATAAGAGCCTTTATATTATAATTATTTTAGTTATAATTATTTGCCTATAAAAACCCTAGTAGGGAAAAATAACTAGTTATAATAACCCTTTTTTACCTATTTCCCTGGGCTAGGGGCTAGTGCAGGGAATTAAACCCTAGTCTCTATAAAAAACATAGTATACTAACCACTGTATAATACTACTACTATAGGATTATAATATAATAAAAATATAATAAGCTAATTATTAGCTATCTTTTTATTATATTTTATTTTTATTAGAGAAAGCTTTATAATATTTATTTTATATTACCTTTAGGCTTTTAAGATAATTATAAATATAAAAGTAATTATATTATAGGATTTAAAAGTCTAAAGATTTAATATATATTTTAGTATTACTATCTTATTAAGCTATTTCTCTTCTTAGGAGAATATAAATCACTTTTATATCTTAATAATCTTAATATCCTTTTAATATTAAAGATAGTAAACTCTATTAAACCTATTTTAATATTTAAAATAGCTTTCTTATTATACTAAGATTAATATATTTTAGCTTACTTTTAATATTATTAAAAATAGATAAAATTAAATTATATTTTAAATATTATATTTTTTATAATCTATTATATTTTTTTGCCTTAAAATATACTAATAGTAAGCTTTAAATTAAATACTCTTTTAATTTAATTAAATACTTTAAATAGATCTTTTCTTAATATAGGCTATTTATATTATTTAAGACTAAAATTACTAATCTTATATTATTTTAAAAAATAAAAATTATTAATTCTAAGCTTTAATTACTTTAAAAGAATAATATTAATATTAATAATAAAAGTTTTATTTAAAAGAAATATATAAAGATTAATAAAATAATTAATAAATATATTTTAAGTAAATTTAAGGATATAAAGCTAGAAGAAAAAAGGTTTATAGAAGATATTAATAATAGCTAGTATAATTAGTAGCTAGAAAAAACTATAAATATTATAAGGTTTATTAAGAACTATAATAATAAAAATAAGGCTAAAAAGAAATATAAAGATTACTAAAAAGTCAAGGAAAATTAGTAGTCTAAGCTAGATTTTAAATATCTAGGAAATTAAAAGTGTTTATTTATAATTATTAAATCTAGTTTATAACTAATAAAGATATTATATAAAATAGTTTAACTTATTATATTTTTATTATATTATAATTCTATAGTAATTTATAGATTCTAGTAAGACCTTTCTTTCTTTATTAGTTCCTTTTTTTTATATTTATTCTATTTTAAATTTAATTATTTATATTAAATTATTAAGCTACTTATTATTATTATTTATATTTTCTATAAATCTCTCTTAAGAATTATTTAGGCTAAATTTTTATTTTATAAATAACTAATAATTTAGTATTAGCTTTAGTATATCTTATTATTAAATAATAAATTTAATACTATTACTATTAAGGCCTTTTCTTTTAAATAGCTTATACTTTTAAAGAATAAGCTTAATCTTATTCTTAGAATATATAATACTTTAATATTATTTATATTTAGTTAAAATATAAGCAGGAGGCTTAACTAGGCAATTCTAGGAGTAGATATAATTAGTACTTAAATAACTATAGTATTAGTCTCTTTTTACCTTAACCAATAGAATAATTAACTTTATATATTTTATAATCTTAATACCTTTTTAATATTAGAGATAGTAAATTCTATTAGATCTATTCTAATATTTAAGATAGCTTTTTATACTAAGACTAATATATTCTAGCCTACTTCTAATATTATTAAAAATAGCTAAATCTAAACTATATTTTAAATACTATATTCTTTATAATCTCTTATACTTTTTTACCTTAAAATATATTAATAATAAACTTTATATTAAATATCTACCTAATCTTATTAAGACCTTTAAATTAAAGCTTAGAAAGAAAGGGCTTCTTAGGCTATTTAAAATCTCTATTATTAACCTTAAATTATTTTAAAAGATATAATTTATTAAATTTAAGTTTTATATACTTTAAAAAAATAATCTTAATATTAATAATAAAGGGTTTATCTAAAAAGAGTATAAGAAATTTAATACGGTGGTGTGGTACAGTGGTTAGCGCGCTGTGTTTTTTACAGAGACCGGGGTTCGATTCCCTGCACCAGCCCCCGGCCCAGGGAAATGGGTAAAAAAGGGTTATTATAACTAGTCATTTTTCCCCACTAGGGTTTTTATAGGCAATAATTATAACTAAAATAATTGTGATATAAAGCTCTTATTGCTCCTTATAAAATCTAACTAAATGCTAAAGAAAGTATCCTATTTATATAGGTTAAGTTGAGTAATTAGATAAGGGTTTTTTTTTAAAAAAAAAAAAAAAAAAAAAAAATTTAATATTATTATAAAGAAATTAAATAAAATAGTATTTAAGAAGATAATTAAAGTAAAGGAAGCTTTTTTTAGAGAAATTAATAGTAATAGATATAATAAATAGCTAGAAAGGATAATAGGTACTATAACCTATGTTAAAAACCGCGATAAAAATAGGTCTAAGAGTAAGTATAAAGGTTACTACTAATAAAATAATAGTTAGCTAAAAAGTCATGGAAAATTGGTACTTTAATATTATAAATAGTAAATTTCTTATTATATTTTTATTATATTATAATTCTATAGTAATTTATAGATTCTAAAATCTCTATTTTATTATATATTATTTTATATTATTAAGCTAAATATTATATATTTCTAGATTCTCTAAGAACCTCTCTTTATAAGAACTTAGGCTAGTTTTAAATTATATATTAAGATACTTTAATATTAACTTTATTAGCCTTTATTATTATTTAATAAAATTAATATTATTATAATTAAGATTCTTTCTTTAAAATAGCTTAAGCTCCTATAAAATAAGCTTATTTTTAATTCTAATAGCTAGATTATTACTTAGGTATAGTTTATTTTTTATTTTATTAATAAATTTATTATTAGACCTCTTAGGCTAGATACTAAAAGCTTAGATCTCTTAATATATATATCTATTTATATTTAGTTAAAATATAAATAGAAGGCTTAACTAGGCAATTCTAAGAGTAGATATAATTAGTATTTAAATAATTATAGTATTAGTCTCTTTTTGCCCTAATTAATAGAATAATTAACTTTATATATTTTATAATCTTAATATTCTTTTAATATTAGAGATAATAAACTATATTAAATCTATCCTAATATTTAAGATAGCTTTCTATGCTAAGACTAATATATTCTAGCCGGTGGTATAATGCAGTGGTTAGCACGCTGTGTTTTTTACAGAGACTGGGGTTTGATTCCCCGCACCAGCCCCTGGCCCAGGGAAATAGGTAAAAGAATAAAGGGTTATTATAACTAGTTATTTTTCCCTACTAGGGTTTTTATAGGCAATAATTATAACTAAAATAATTATAATATAAAGCTTTTATTGCTCCTTATAGAATCTAACTAAATACTAAATAAGAAAGTATCCTATTTATATATATATAGGTTAAGTTAAGTAATTAGATAAGGGTTTTTTTAAAAAAAAAAATACATTTTAGCCTACTTCTAATATTATTAAAAATAGCTAAATTTAAACTATATTTTAAATATTATATTCTTTATAATTTATTATACCCTTCTACCTTAAAATATATTAATAATAAACTTTATATTAAATACCTACCTAATCTTATTAAGACTTTTAAATTAAAGCTTAAAAAGAAAAAGCTCCTTAGGCTATTTAAAATCTTTATTATTAACCTTAAATTATTCTAAAAAATATAATTTATTAAATTTAAGTTTTATATACTTAAAAAAAATAATCTTAATATTAATAATAAAAAGTTTATTTAAAAAGAATATAAAAAATTTAATATTATTATAAAAAAATTAAATAAAATAGTATTTAAAGAGATAATTAAAGTAAAAAAAGCTTTTTTTAGAGAAATTAATAGTAATAAATATAATAAGTAGCTAGAAAGGATAATAAGTATTATAATCTATGTTAAAAACTACGATAAAAATAGGTCTAAGAGTAAGTATAAAGGTTAATAGATATTATATAAGATAGTCTAAAAAGTCATGGAAAATTGGTAGTTTAGGCTAGATTTTAAATATCTAGGAAATTAAAAGTGTGTTTATTTATAATTATTAATATATATTTATATATAAAGTTAGATTTAGGAGGGGTATTATTTTTATAGATAAGGTAATATTAGAATAATATTTTAATTAATATTATTTATAGATATATTTATAGGTATATTTATAGGTATATTAAAATATACTAATTCTAGCTATTAGCTATCTTTTTATTATATTTTATTTCTATTAAAAAAAGCTTTATAATTTTTATTTTATATTACTTTTAAGCTTCTAAGGTAATTATAAGTATAAGAATAATTATATTATAGGATTTAAAAGTCTAAAGATTTTAATATACTCCTTAGTATTATTACCTTATTAAGCTATTTCTCTCCTTAAGGGGATATAAATCACTTTTATATCTTAATATAAAATAGTCTAAAAAGTTAAAGAAAATTAGTAATTTAGGCTAGATTTTAAATATCTAGAAAATTAAAAGTATATTTATTTATAATTATTATTATAAAATATATAAAATTAATTATTCTATTAATTAAATTAAAAAGAAACTAATATTATTATTATTATTATTTTTTTAAAAAAACCCCTTTTTTAATTACTTAACTTAACCTATATATATATAAATAAAGAGAATTAATATTTACTATAATAGCTTTTATTATTTAGCTTAATAACCCCAGAATAACTAATATTCCAATAGAAATCCCTATCTAAACCTAGCAAAAAGTAGCTCCATAAACAAACTTCAACCTTTTATCAATATCACATAATGCATTATAATAACAGCTACAATAGCAACTGCAATAGCAACTGCAATAGTAACTACAATAGTGACTGCAATAGCGACTGCAATGGTGACTGCAATAGCGACTGCAATATCGCGTAATGCGTCATAATAACAGCTACAATAGCGACTGCAATAGCGACTGCAATGGTGACTGCAATATCGCGTAACGCGTCATAATAATAGCTACAATAGCGACTGCAATAGCGACTGCAATGGTGACTGCAATAGCGACTGCAATAGTGACTGCAATGGTGACTGCAATAGCGACTGCAATGGTGACTGCAATAGCGACTGCAATGGTGACTGCAATAGCGACTGCAATGGTGACTGCAATAGCGACTGCAATAGCGACTGCAATAGCGACTGCAATAGCGACTGCAATGGTGACTGCAATAGCGACTGCAATGGTGACTGCAATAGCGACTGCAATATCGCGTAACGCGTCATAATAACAGCTACAATAGCGACTGCAATAGCGACTGCAATGGTGATTGCAAAGGTAATTGGCTGGGGCCTATTAGGCTAGCTGTTTTTGGATAAAAATGGGATATTTAGGATAGAAAAGAGATAATATGTTGAAATTCTGGGAGAAATTTTGGGCTTTATGTGACTTTGTTAAGCTAAATAACAAAAGCTGTTGCGGTAAATATTAATTCTCTAAATAAAATACTTTCTTATTTAGTATTTAATTAGACTTTTATAAGGAATAATAGGAGTTTTTATTATAATTATTCTAGTTATAATTATTGCCTATAAAAACCCTAGTAAGGAAAAATAACTAGTTATAATAACCCTTTTTTACCTATTTCCTAGGCTGGGAGCTAGTACAAGGAATTAAACCCCGGTCTCTATAAAAAACACAGCGTGCTAACTACTATACCACACTACCAAACTAATATTATAATTATTTAAATACTAATTATATTTACTCCTAAAATTATCTAGTTAAGCCTTTTACTTATATTTTAACTAAATATAAGTATTAAAGATAGTAAACTTTATTAAACCTATTTAAATATTTAAGCTAGATTTTCTATTATAATAATATTTATAGTGGTATAGTATAGTGGTTAGTATACTATGTTTTTTATAGAGACTAAGGTTTAATTCCCTGTACTAGCCCCTAGCCCAGGGAATAGATAAAAGAGTTATTATAACTAGTTATTTTTCCTTACTAGGGTTTTTATAGGCAAATAATTATAACTAGAATAATTATAATAAAAAAAAACTCTTACTACTCCTTATAAAATCTAACTAAATGCTAAATAAGAAAGTATCCTATTTTATATATAAGTTAAGTTAAGTAATTATAAAGGGTTTTTTTTTAAAAAAAAAAAAATAAAAAAAAATATTTATTTTATATTACTTTTAAGCTTTTAAGATAACTATATATATAAAAATAATTATATTATAAATTTTAAAAAAATAAAAATTAAATATACTCTTTAGTTATATTATCTTATTAAGCTATCCTTCTTTTTAGAAAAATATAAATTACTTTTATATTTTAATAATATTTTTATTTAATAATCTTTAATAGTAAATATTAGTATAAAGTATTAAATAAAATAATAAATAAAGTAATCCCTTATACCTTAGAAATTTAGCTTATACTAGCTAATATATCTTTTTTTTTAAATATCTTATTTAGGGGGCTTAGGGTGGCGCACTGTTAGCTGGTTGCAAACTTATAGCTGCAGACCGTATTTTATAACCAAGTTTCTACTTGTAGGCACTTAAACCGATGTGCATTGATTGGTATTGAAATACACACGCAAAACTCGCGTAAATTCTTTGTGGTATGACTTGATCACCTTTCCGTCTGGCCAATTATTCGCAACAGGATAACCGCCCAACCTGGTCTGGTCAGACGAGAATCCCTGCCCACACTCGAAAAGGATATGACTGGTGTGTTTTACTCAGTAAGCACACCCAAAGGCTCCCAAGACGTAGGTTGAGAAATTTATTGTAAACCAAGGACAATATTGGAAATTTGAGACATGCGGCTGAAGTGGATTCGTTGGGCTTGCTTTGTTCTTGGCCTTTTGGAGACACTTTTTCGTTTGCTGTACGGAGGCCTGATAACAACTGGACTCTTGCATGCGCTTCCCATTACTTTTTCCCCCTTAATTTGTTTGTGGGCCAATGGCAGAAGGGATTGTCCAGAGCTGTAAAGATCCTCCTGAGCCGGGGCACTGTTTCACCTCTTGCTCGCGCCACTGCAAGCACGACTTCTGTATCACTGGGTTGAGCCTCACATTGAGCTGCTAGAGCAAGTCCTTAAAGTCAGCCTAGTTCTTGGCTTTGTACCAAGGCTAAATTGCGCATGTTCCATAGCTTCTTGGCATCTTTCACCATTTCGTCTTTTCTTCTTTTTTTCATTTTTCGCTCTCGTCTGCATTCCAGTTGGGGGGCTTAAGCTAATGCACCCAAGTTTTTTATTGGGTGCCAGCAAGAACAGTAGTCTAGGCCAAAGTCGAGAGCGTCAACTTTGTTGGCCATGGACGGTTAACCTCAAGCGCCCAACGGTCTAGGCCGTAGGGCCACTGTCAAGACGGTTGAGTTGAGCCTGCCGGTTGGAGTGCAACGGAATGTTACAATGCCACCACACTCGGCGAGGCCCTTCAATATCTCATCTAGGAGGCCTGAGGCGTGTCAACCAACCAAAGCATTCCCAGCTCATATCCCACGATACAGCGTTGTCATTGCATCGATTTATTCCTCTCCGCTGATCAACCCACATAGCCAAGACCCGTTTCAGGTCCCCTGATATGGCCCATGGGCCCCCCAAAGCAGCCACCATTCCCGAAGGCCCGGTGCACGGTGTCCCCACCACAGCGAAAAAGGCTCCGGGAGCGCCACCAATAGCTCAGGCTAAACCACAGGCGGATGTGTTACAACTGGCATGAGCCAAGCGGTTACCAGTAAATGGCCGGCGGTTGAGGCACTGTAAGAGGCTAGTCCATGTTGGAAATCGAATTGATCGTCCCCTAAAACGTCGACACGGTTCATCCTCAGTCTTGCCGCCGGAGCTGGAGCCCTCGCCATATCAGGGTTGCATGTGTGCCAGCTATCGTCTTAGATCTAGCCCTCATTCATTGTCTCCTCTGTTCTAAGATTAGCCATGTTTCTCGTCGAGCAAGCTTGTTTGTGGCCCATATGTGACGGCTCCTCTTTGCCTCAAGCCCCCACCACCCTCCCAGCTTGATGGAGACAGACCAGCATTCTCTCATGCACTATTTCTTCATCCATACAACCCAGCTAGTTAACTGATAGACCTGTCAGGCAGCACAGCCCAAAAGAAAAAACGCCAAGACTGACCCCGACACTACTTTATATGCCCTTGTGACTGATCTATATAGACTTGACGCATGCCAGCACCATGAACCGTCCGTTCTTGGGTTTGTCCCCCCCCCCCTCTTCCTCAAGCCTCACGCAAACCAACCGTGCCTCTCCTTACCCTTTGCTTCCCCTTGCGGGCCAAAAATCTTTCTTTCATATCCCATTTAGCCCCGGAGGCCACGTTCATTCACTCTTCGTCCCACTCATATATTCAGCATACCTTCGTTTTAGTTGGTCCCTGGTACATTGTCGTTCATTGCTCTTCTGTTTACAAACTTGATTGTTCCAAACACCAAAGCCGGCGTTTCAATCTTTACCGACGATTAAACCCTATTCCATACCTCCTCCTGAGTCGCTATACTGGAGAGATACAACATGCGTTTCTCAAGTGTCATTTGCTCCTCTCTCCCGGCTCTGGCCGCTGCCATTTCAGCCCCCAACATTAATGGCTTCAAAATTGTCTGGGAAGAAGGTTTCCAGGGCTGCCAGGGCTGCCCCGTCAACACTGATAGGTGGAACATTATACTTGATTTGGACGTTAACAACGAACTTCAGGAGTATTCCTCATCCAACACCAACATTCAACTCTCTGGCGGCGAATCCCTCCAGATAGTCCCCTATAAAGACTCCAATGGCTTGTGGACTTCCGGAAGAATCGAATCGCGCAAATATTGGTTTGCGAAGGAAAACAAAATCATGCGTGTCGAGGCACGGTTGCGTAGTGGGGACTCGATGAACAAACAGGGAGTGTGGCCTGCATTCTGGATGCTTGGTGACTCCATTCGGCACGGCACTGAGTGGCCCCTTTGTGGCGAGCTTGACATTTATGAACGAGTCAATGGTGGCTTGACAGGCTATGGAACCGTCCACTGCGGCCAGAAGGGAGGTGGACCTTGCAATGAGCCCTCTGGCCTGGGAAAGCCCGTGGCTATTCCCGACAACGGACTTCACCACTGGGCCATCGTTGTCGACCGAACCTCTGGCAGTTGGCAAACTGAAACCATCACCTGGTTGCTGGATGGCAACCCTTTCCACGTCCTCACCGGCTCTGACATCGGAGATGAGGGGACCTGGGGAACCCTTGCCCACTCTCCCATGTACGTTCTGCTGAACGTTGCTGTGGGTGGCACTTGGCCTGTAAGTAATTTGCACCCGACTCGACGACCTGCGACTAACACACATACGCTAGGGCAACCCCAACGATGCCACCGAGTCCGGGTTTGGCAACATGATGGAAGTCATGTATGTTGCCGTTTACGAATCGATATGAAGAATGAGAAGAAAAAGAGCAAGATAAAACAAATAAAATGTACTCTGACTTTAAGACTTAGTTTTTGTCGCTGGGCCGCTTGCAGTCTAGCAATATTTCTTTACTTCTGCCCCTTTTCCTTTACCTTGGGAGTCATGGGGGATGAGCCAACCACACAACTCTAAAGAACTGGTTTCGAATCGAATTCAAAGCCAAAAGAGTTGCTAACCGTGTTGTGTTATTTTGTTGTTTATTCACAGGACTTGTTCATGTAGCAGTTTAGATACCCTGGAGAGACTGGCTTGCTCGCATTTGTCGAGTGCTCAGAGACAAAAACAAGCATATAATACTATCAACCTAAGACTATCCCTCTGGTGCGTGTCATGCCCCGAGTTGGCTTGTGCCAACCCACTCGACCCAATCACGATAACGACCTATCTGGACTTGCCAGTGTTAATAAAATGCCGACTTGCGAGACTCGTCCTGTGTGTGAATGAGAAAGACATTCATTGCTGCCACGAACAATAACCCCAACCACTTTAACATGTCAACAGCCTTTCATCATCCGGAACCTATTGCCATGGACTGTACTCTGTCACCAGCCATCACATCTGTCATCTGAATCAAAGAAACTTGACATGAAACGCCATTGACAAGTGGATCAAGAAAATCGGCGCTCTCCTCTTCAGTGACTACAAAATAACAAATATGGTATGTGATTTTTCGCAAGCATCAGAATACACCTAGTAACACTTTACAGGAGATGGGGTTCGCTCCGCTCTTCCCACCGCGTCTTTCCTCTCCATTCCGTTAGAGACTGGAATGACATAGGACAAAACCAAGAAAACCAAAATAAGAGAATTGGAAAACAGGAAGAGAAGGAAAATAGAACAGCCAAGAAAAAAACCGCAAGGGCAAATCGACATCCGACTAGTAAACAACAAGAACTCTTTTCCCCAGAAGCCACCACGGAGGAGCAATAACTCCTCCGGGACCTGATCGCCGCATGACCATGATATAATTTCCACATAAAAACGCCGTGACGAATGATGCCAGAATTAGTTTGACCCAAGATGTTAATGCCGACCCAACACATCCACCGTTTGCATTTACTCTGCTCCAATTTCGTTGCCCTCCATTGCGGAGAAGGTGCCGTTAAAATCGAAGGGCTGGTTTTCTGCATCACCATCGTGAAGGAAGGAGTCAAAATCGAAATCATTCAGTACATCGCCAGTTTGCAAAGGATTGGCAAGTTCCATGCTGCCAAAATCGACCTACGTTTCCGTTGTTAGTCCTGTCCGTAGTCTGAAGAGGTGCGGAGATTGAGTGGCATACCATGCTGCCGAAGCTGTCCATACCCATCCCATTCTGGCTGGGGTCGCCGTGTTGAGGTGCGACTGGGGCCGCTGGAGGGGCCGTGGTGGCGGCGACGGGGGCGGCAGGGGCGGGAGCGGGGGCAGGCCCGCTCGTAGGCTGTCCGTTTTGACCAGCATTGGCGTTCTGGCCATTCTTGAAGCTGGTGTTAGCTGGAGTAATAGGCGTCGCAGGTGCAGGCGTATCCTGGTCACCGTTCTCTCCAGCGGGCGTAGCACCGGCATTGAGGTTCTGGTTTGATTTCTTCTGGGAGGCGGCACGCTTAGAAACTTGTTATTCTTCGCAATCGATTGCAAACACGAAACAAAACTTACCTTGTCCTTTGCATTCTTGTTGTCCTTCTTCTTTGGAGCGGCCTTGTTGCCCTGGTTCGGTGTTGGGGGGGCGGCTGCAGCCTGTTGAGGGGAGGCGGTTGTCCTGTTGGCATTGGGACCAGCCGCTGCGGGAGCCGAGGGAGGAGGCATGGACCGTTGCTGAGGAGTTCCCTGAATCTGAGGGCTCTGCTGCTGCATGTTCTGGGGTACCATCTGTCCGTTAGGTCCAGGCTGCCATTGCTGAGGGTTACCCTGAGCACCCTGGGGTTGCTGACCCTGCTGGCCCTGCTGCTGGGCGGCCTGTTGTCGAGCAGCCATCATTTGTTGGTTCATCTGTCCGGTGAAGGGCTGCTGGTTCGGGTGTGAGCTTGGGGGCCGCATGCCGTTCATTTGCTGCATGTTGCCGTCCATGCCCTTGAAGAAGTGGGGGTTCATGTTAGGGTCGACATGGTTGCCCATGAAGTTCATGGCGGGGTTTGGTGAGCCTCGAGACTGGCCACCTTCGGGAACTGGTGAAGGGACACTGGAGTTGTTCATCTGGGGGGTACCGCGCTTCATCTGTTCGGCGGGGTTAGGGGAGGCGCCTGTTCGCATGGCCTGAGGAGAGGCATCAGGGAATTGACCGTTGGGCCCAGGAGGACCACCAGGACCGCCGGGACCACCAGGGCCACCAGGGCCACCGGGAGCGCCGCCTCCCATGGTGTCCTGTTCTTGACGGGCCATCATTAGCCTCTTCTTGTTCTGCTGCTCAAGCAGCATTAGCTGCATTTGATAGTCCTGGAGGGCATGGTTGCTGCTACCAGCGGCTTGCGGACCGTTGGGTCCCGCCCTGAGACCACCGGGTCCGCCCATATCGTTGGGGTTATAGAATGCGGTCAAGGTAGTGCCATCAGGGCCCGGGGCAAGCATTGGAGACCCTTGGCCGGGAGGGCCACCCGCGTTTGGCATCTGCTTGTTTCCACCCATTTGGTTGCCGTGGTGTTGCTGGAGGGTTTGGGCGTAGGTAGCAATCGACTTTTGCTGAGCGGCAGGAGGCGCGTTAGCAAAATTCTGGAACTGTTGGGCATTTAAGTTATTTGGGTTGATGCCGCTGGCAGCAAGCATCTGCTGAGCCGCCGCAGTGTTGCCAGGCATTTGTTGACCAGGCATGCCCTGAACAGGACGGCCATTTGCCATCATGCCCCCGGGCTGGTTAGGGTTGAAGGGGGCGTCGACGCGTTGTCGTTTTGAGGGAGAAGGGGCGTTTTCGCCGGAGGCAGGGGACGATGGTCTCTCCCGGTTAGGATCCATACCAGAAGGATCCCTCTGCATATGGTTTTGCTTGGCTTGCTGAAGCATCTGCATTTGAGGACTGAGAAAGCCGTTAGAACCCGAACTCTCCGTCATAAAGGCAGCGCTCTGCCTGCGTGGTGAGAATGCTTACTTTTGGTTGTTGGCCATGGCGGCGCGGGCGAGGTTACCCTGCTTCATGTTCATAGCCATGCCATCGTTTTGCATATTCCGCATCATTTGGAACTGCTGAGGAGTCATGTTCGGCCGCATCTGTCGTAGTAGCTCTTGCTGCTGGTTCTGCTTCATACGAGATTGTTGCTATATCAGTGTCAATGTCTCATCAAAAACGTTTGGTGAAAATGGGATTCAGGAGAACCTGAGGAAAGACCGCAAACCGGCAGTAAGGAGCCAACTTGATGCGACGGCCACCCGAGGGGAAGTCGAACAATGAGAGGTGGACAAAACGTACCTGGGTGTGTGCTACATATTGATTGATGGTACCATTGACACCTTTACCGCGTTGCGCGTTGTAAATGTCCCAGAACAGACAGAACCATTCGTAGAGGAATGGTGTGTCGGAAGCTGGGATGGGCAGTTTTGGAGGAGGGAGGTCTTCGGGTAGTTTGGAGTCAAGGTCGTCCTTGCTATCCGTGTCCATGGGGTCGTCGCCGACACCGTTGATGATGTTTCCACTCTCGTCGCGACGACGATTCGCACCCTCCTTTAGGACGTTGACGGGCTGGTTGCTGTTGATGAGGGAGCGAGCGCAGTCGAACATCTCGTATCGAAGGAAATACTCGTAAATGTACGTGTTGAGATGGCTGCGCTGGCTGTCGTTCATCTGCTGCTGTCGGGCAGCGGCGGCAGCAGCGGCCTGGGCAGCCTGAGGATTGACGGCGCCATTATTCATCATGGGTATGGGGGCGCCGCCGACTGGGCCGCCCATGGGGTTCATGCCAGCCATGTTAACGTTCGGGTTCATGGCCATGGTGTGATGGTGGTGAGGGAGGAAGGCGATAAAGCCAAAGGGTCTGCAGGGTTAGCCACCGGGACGAGCCACCACGCGGAGCGCTGACGCTAGGCGCTGGACAGCCGACCGACGTGGGCGTGACGGGCGGCGATCCCAGGAGGCGGGGGACGCGGTCCAAGGCGCGTGGGAGCGACGAGTGGAGAGGGAATTGGGGTATCGTCGAAGGGAGCAGTCGGAGAAGGAAGCCGCGAAAGTTACGAAGGGGCAGCGAGGCCGATGGCAAGAGTGCGGATGGGTGAAAAGCGATGGGCGACAGGGCGGATGGTGTCGCGATGATGGTGTGGTTGGTTGGTTTTTGGTGGAGGTGGGCGCTGGCCGCCTAGATAGGATGGAGACGACCGACCGTCAGGAAAAAGAGAGAGAAGCGAGGGAGATGGGCAGGCAGGTCGGATGGGGACGGGGGTGTGCGCCTTCCAGGTTTTTTTCTTCTTCGCTATATCGGGGGACAAGCAGTGAGCAAGGAGCCCGCCAGCCAAGTTAAATGAATTTGGGGTTGGGGGGAGCAATTCGGGTAGGGCCTAGTAGGGCCGTGGTACGGGGTACTTCGATTTCTGCCTTCGGCTGGCGGTGCTGCAGGTACCTGACTTGGGAGCCAGTTTATTGTGGCGGCTTTGGGGTCGTAGAACCGGTTGCGCGCGACGCTGGGGGCGACAACCACACCCGATTGCTGAATGAGTTGGAGGCGTAAAGAAGGAGGAAGAAGGAAAGTAGAACACGAGAGGAGAAGAAAAAAAAAAGAAAGAAAAAAAGCACCAGCACAAATGTGAGAGGAATTGTGTGAGGGGAGGGGGACAACGTGGTTCGTTGTTTGGCGGTGGAGGTGTTTGATGGATGGGTGCTCAAGCTTCAGGAGCTTTCCAGATCACTGTTTGGTCTGCTATGGACAGTTTCGGACGCACTGTCTTTTTCGCTGCCGATAAAGCCAAGAGAACGAAGATATGGCATCTCTATCTGCGATAAGGGAGTAACGAGGTAGAATGAGAATGAGAATGAGAATGAGAAAAGAAGAGAAGAGAAAGAAGAAGAGGAAGAAGATTAAGAAAAAAGAAAAAAGAAAAAAAAACTAAAAAAAAACTCAGAGATTGAACGGAAAACAGACAAGGCGATCAATCAGGGCCGTTTACACTGCGGCTTTGACAGCGCCTGACTGCAACTACAGTATGGAACGCCAATGGTTCAACCATTCGTGACATGAAATCTAGGGTGGGGCGCTATTAATTCTTCTAAAAGGCTTAGGCTCCAAGTGAGGATCAGCATCGAGTTACGCGATGGCAAGCACTGCACTGACAGATAACAGCAATGCGGTAGTCAGATAGAGTTTATCTTCATTTCATTTACGAACACATCTGCAGCTTTCGCAATTAGATGAATACACCTGCATTCATCTGGGCGTGCTCCATACATGTCGCCTGGTAGACTGGCTCTCTTATAAGGCCGCCGAAGCCGGAACCCTCCAAGGTGACATGGGTGCTTTCATGCGGCTCATCACCACTCTTGGGCAATATGCCCATTATGAGATGGCTGGATTCTTGTAGGCCTCAACGTGTGGCGGTGGCGGGTGGAATTCTGGAAGAAGGAGGCTGGAAGCTCCAACGAGCGGGTTGTGGGCAGCACCTAAGAGCTCGTTGCCCCATCCCGTCAAGCTGTCCGTGGAGGCTGACAGTGGATCGGCGCCCTAAAACTTGGGGTCAGGACCCAATTATGGGGTTCAGCTTTAGGGGAGGTCCGCTGAAAGAGTGCCTGTAGCTTTGGGGGAACTGCACGCGATGTACAGGGCTGCAGCGCACTATGTAGCTCACAGTGCACGTGGGACCTGCCAAGGACCCCAGCTGGCCCCGTCCCGGCACCCGGGACTCAGGGTTTGTCAGTACGTAAGTTTCAGACCGGCGGTGCGTATTCTTCAGACTGCACTGGGCACCACGCACCACCGCGTTGGCACCTGAGGCACAATCGTGTCATGCTTCTTGCCTCAGGCAGAAACCACGCCGTCATTCTGGGCCGAGTGCCCACTTCGCCTCCCTCACCATGAATTTATACAGGGCTACCTCAGGACCTCAATGGGCCTCTGAGAACCATGAACGGGTGTCCACGGGCGTCCACGGGCGTCCACGGATGTCTCTGAGCACTCACGGACCACCTGGGCCTCTCTTATCGCCAGTTTTTGCCTTCTTAGCCTCCGTTGCTGGTTCGCTGAATGCTCCCTGCCCCTTTGCGAAACATGCTTCTTATTATATTGTGGTGGAGACTTGGAAATTTCCGGCTCGAATTCCACCATGGCCCGGCACGCACTCCCACGGGTTAGTCCCATTAGTAGGGCCATTCCCTGGCCCCGATATAGCGGTTTGGAGTGCCGTGTAAATGTATTGCCCCTGCATGCTTCCCCAGATTCAACTAGATCGAATTGGTACGCGACATTAAGGACAGAAGATGTATTGCCATCTAGTACATACTGCGCAGGAATTGGGAGTCTAGAGCATAAATTCTCGTGTCTTGCGATATTTTCTTCCTCTTAACCATTATTTGTTTATTCTGTGACTGGTCGTCTATATGACTGAAACATCACCTGCCGAGTGCCCTGCTTTTGTTCCCTGACGTCTTGTGACATCCACTCGACCAGGATACTCGTTCGTCTTTGGGGGAATAACCGGTCCAGATGGAGATTTCCCGGATTCGGGCTCAGAGAATCATTGTGGCCCCTAAAATCAACATTTATAGACGGGGAAACCCATACATATGATCCACCATATCGTTGTGATAGGTTTTTTTTCCTTGGTAAAGAAACCTTTTTGTGGTTAGATTCGTGTGGCCATTTCTGTTATAATTTCTCGCGTGACATCAGTCGTCTTCTGGCGGCAACTCGTCGTCAATGTATCGAATAAGCGAAATCCTCATCTCTGTGCTGTCATTGCCACGAAGGACATCACTGATGAAGTGCGCCTCGACTTGCATCTGAACCATCTCTAATGCCCCACGAAGTACGCCACAGAGGATGTTGGAGTACCATAGTTGTTCTTGCGCTCTGCCATCATCTGGGAGTTCTACAAAGTCGGCCAATGGGTTTTCGTCAAAGACTAACGAAAACTGGTTATTATCACTTGTCCAGTTTGTCACCTGTGGTGTAATGTTGAGGAAGATTTTGAATCCCACCTATCCTCAATGGTTAGTCATTTATAGACTGGCTTTGGAGGAAGGACTTTACTCGAGCAATCATTTCGGCCGTCTCGCGGAAGTTGGCGCATCTTTTCATGGTGTTAGACTTGGCGAGGTAGTCCTCAATAAGTCGTAACCCAATATTGTATCCCATCTTGTCCAGTTGCTTGTTCACCTCGACATAATCGCTTTCATAGTCTTTGCACAACTGCGCAACGATGGTGCCGTATGTCAGTGTCACTAGCTCGGCATTGACTTTGTCAATTCGGGTTCTGTGGTTCGGCGTTAGTTGTCGGGTCATAGGGCTGCGGATGACTTAAACATACTTCCAAATCCTAGACATATATTAGCACACAAGAATGCCCAAGACAGATGACTGGGCGTGTACATACTCCTCGCCAACGCGAGATGCCTTGCTCGCTGACATGGCTCGACTGAATGCGGTGACGGTGCGGGGGGTTAAGTCCAAGCTCTGGATGGCTAGATCGGGCTATGCTAACAGAGGGAATGATGTCAATGAGCTAATACACTCGATATTTTTTGAAAGCAGCACGAAGTATGCGCTGTCAACAGGACGCTCGATTGGAAAGCTGTATTGCCCTCTTTGCCAGGGGGAGTGATGTTATGAGTTGGACACAGTTCCACCAAAACGTCACCCTGGGTTATCGGTGCACGGAGGTTCTGGACCCCCGACGGAGGAACAACTCTCGGCCCGGGCACCAATCAAACGCGTTGGTGCCTTCGCCTTGGCAGAAAGTTCAGAATGGGCAACTTTGGTGCAGTGACGACGAAACAGCTTTCCAACAGCTCCCGGATAATTGTACTTGGCTGAGCGTGTCAAGCATTTCCGGTGTCGCCTTTTGTTCCCGTTTGTCCTGCCAAAATCTCAAACCTCACAATGTCTGCAGAGAAGCGTCCTGCCGATGACGATCCTGGCATGTCCCAGTCCCTCGTCAAGCGACAGAATGTCAGCTCCTCGACTGGCGCTCTGGCGCGCCTAAACGCATCAGGAAATGCCCTCGTGCAAAGTGTATGCCAATTTTCGTATAGTTAATGGACGAGTGCTGATTTGAGGTACAGACACCCCGAACGAGTGGCCTACAGGCGCCTGTAATGGAGCTCTCTGGACACTCGGGTGAGATTTTCGCGGCCAAGTTTGACCCCACGGGCAACTTGATTGCGTCTGGGTCTATGGACCGGTCTTTGAGTATGTTTAGCAAAGAGGTTTTGGAAATTGTTGCGTGTCTAACTATTCTGTAGTGCTCTGGAGAACCTACGGCGACTGCGAGAACTATGGCGTGTTGAACGGTCACCGCGGTGCTATTCTCGATCTGCAATGGGCACGCGATTCGGAGATTCTGTATTCGGCGTCGGCTGATATGCACCTGGCAAGCTGGGACTTGACATCGGGCACGCGCATACGCCGATATATCGGACACGAGGAAATCATCAATACAATGGATATTAACAGACGAGGAGAGGAGCTGCTTATTAGTGGCAGTGATGACTCGACGATCGGAATTTGGGATCCTAGGACTAAGAATGCGGTTGACTATATTCAGACCGAATTCCCCATTACCTCCGTGGCCATATCGGAGGCGGGCAACGAGATTTATTCGGGCGGCATCGACAACGACATCCGTGTGTGGGACCTGAGGAAGAAAGCGGTGGTTTATTCCATGTTAGGACATTCGGACACGATCATGTCGCTGAGGGTATCGCCTGATTCGCAGTCACTTGTCTCGTATGCTATGGACTCGACAGTGAGGACATGGGATATCCGCCCTTTTGCGCCAACTGAGAGGCACATTCGAACCTTTGACGGTGCGACCATGGGCATTGAAAAGAATATAATGGGAGCCAGCTGGGACTCTGAAGGAAAAAAGATCGCGGCAGCCTCAGGCGATGGAACAGTTATGGTGTGGTCTAGCGAGACGGGGAAGCTTAGTTACAAGCTTCCCGGCCACAAGGGCACTGTCAACTGCGCTGAGTTTGCTCCCGGCAAAGAGCCTATTTGTACGTATCAATCCCCCCATCCTGGTTATGACATATGTAATGCTAACGAGTAACAGTATTGTCGGCATCATCCGATCGCACAATGCTCCTTGGAGAGTTGAAGTGAACACGATCACACGGAAACTAAGCCTGCAGTCGCAGGCGAGTAACAGCTTTTGAATCGGCCATTCTAGAGCTATAACTGAAATTGTCGCCAGGTCTGGTGAGATTTCAGGCCCACCGCAATATATGAAGGTGCTTTGGGCCAGCGCATCATGATGCTTGGCCCATGTCATGCCTCAGACTGCTGCTATTTTAGTAGCCTGTTTTTTCCGACAACGTGCGTGCGATGATTATTTGGAGAGGGAGGTGATGAACCAGGAGGTGGGGCCTATCTATGATCAAATGTGAAGCGATGGGAGTAGTATGGAGCGAATGGATTCAGCAATACAAGCAAGGTATAGAGAGGCGTTGATAATTTTGACATTGGATGGATATCTGCAGCCTTGATGGCCCAAGGTAAAAAAAAAACAAAAAAGGACGATCTGGGATGATGTGAAAAAGGCCTGCTGGGACGTTTCTTCGGGAGATTAATGATGCAAGACGGGTGTTGCGAGTACATTGGCAATCGGTCCGGGCTCCTGTTGAAGCGCCCTCGTGAGGCATCTGAGTGAGGAGGGACGATGAACTTAAGTTATTTAGTCTCCCCTGTTTAAACAGCAAAAACACCTAAATGAGATAAAATAAAAGCACAACCAAAAGTCTGACCACCTCTTCATCCGCCCTTTCATCACCCGCCAGTCAGGCGATGGTTTTCCCCAGTCAAGCTGTCAGAAGGGGCTGAGCACGGTTTCAGGTGTTTGTTGGATTGCGTGGTGGTTGGCCACTTGGTGTGCTGGGCTTAATTGCCAATCCTGGTAGGTGCTCACCCCCACCATAGCTGAGGTGGCGCACTGCCAATTCGGGGCCCGTGAAATCCAGCGAGGTCCACTTCCCACGTTTGTGCCACCCTCGAATCCAGCAGTGGCTTGGTTGGCGTGTCTCATATGGCCTCGAAACGTCAACTTTTTCTGGGCCAAATCCAACGCTGAAACCAGTTCAAACCCTGACCTGGCGACGCAGGGACTCCATGCATGCCTGACCCCGCCCTGGGCTTTGCCTTTCGCGACTGATTCTGTACGCGCAAGGCCTCAGTCTTGGGCCCGTGATTTGCAAGACACCCACTGTCGCAGCATGGGTTCGCCATGTCCCATAGCCTCCCTCCCCTTTGCGGATCCCCTTGCTTTGGGGCGTGCGTCGTTCTTTGGATGCCAGAATTAACCACAAAAATCTACACGATCCCGTTATTCCTTGTTGCTCTCATTTGGCTTGTTTTTTTTTTCTTCTGTTGGCCCTCTTTTCTCTCTTTTCCTTGTCGTGTTTGTTTCTTTCTCTCGCTCACCTTTAACCTTCTTTTCTGGCATCGTGACTAAAAGTTGGATGAACACGTTTGGTCGACTGTCTCACCTACAAACCGCGTAATACCTTTCCGCTTCTGTCACCGCGTTGCACCATGTCCTCCAAGTAAATGTCTTGATGCCGAAATCAGCCTTTTCTTCTTGACCGATCAATTCCAACCTCGTCATTCACTTACTTTGTTTTCTTTTCATTCTCTCTACAAAAATCTTTTCACCGAGATCTACAACGATTTATCGTCTGGCACGACTACCTTGTCAGGCACAAGGGCACCTTCCACGATTTAACTATAGACACGAATCTATCCACTCAACCGATCTACACCACACACCCTCGTACTTCGTTAACACACGATCCTGGTCCCATTCCCCGATTTTTTCCACTTCCGTCTTAGACACCAACTTTGCGAATCAATCGACGAACCGGTGCCATCCAAGTCTACAGGTGTGACTGCGATCTCGGATAGAGAATATCATGAACGACGATCCCGCCCATATTGAGAGGCTGCGAGCCGATCTCATTAGAAGAGCTCGAATCGAGCGACATGGAGAGATTGATGTACCGCAATCACCGAGATTTCCATCTTTGTCCCGCCGTCCCTTTCTTAAACTATTTCGACGTGACAAGCCCCAGCCTCCGGCCCGCAGCACTTATCGGATTGACATCGAGAGCTCAAAGTCTCCAGACAGCGAAGAATCGAGGGGCATCCGGAACCTATGGAGCAGATCCAACAGTACCCGATCCCAGGCTGGATCACGCCCTGAGATGAGCCAGTGGAATGGCCCTGTTAGGGCGCCGTCATCAGTTGCTACAACGCGGAGGACACGGCATGATGACCACGAGTCACGTTTCACCAGAGGTAATGGGTCACAGAGATCCGGACGCAGACAACCTCACGGCGAATATAGCTCTTCCTACACCTCCAGACATCAGGCCGCTCGCCACCCTAAGCGCTTTCTCCTTTGCCTTCCGTGGGTAAAGTCAAAGAGGCTACGCAGACAGATTCTAGTATGCTTCATATCGGGATTTATTCTAATCTGCCTCATTTCTGTTTGTAGGTCACCAATTGAACCGGTTGAGAAGCGAAGTGAATTTACTAACAAACTTTAGATCTTGGCCTTTCAAGGGTTGCTGCTGTCAGCTCCAGGGATATGACCATCATGCTGGTTCTTGTCATTCTGTTCGCCACCGTATTCTTCTTTTACGGCCTTTTCCGTCTTAGCATAACGCTCATACGTGGAAGCCGCGAATTGGCTCCGGATACAACAAGTGCCCCGAAGGCATATGGTTCTCGCGGATATGCCGTTCCGCCTCATCCCATACCTGTTGTCCTGGCGCGAGACGAGGAAGCTGCCGGTGTTGAGAGCGCAACGGCCAAGTCGAACCCTCCAGCCTATGGAATCTGGCGTGAGAGCGTTGTAAGTGCCCATAGCGAGTGTGCTAAAAACGCATGAAATTGACACGAATACGCAGCGGGTTGATCCTAATCGTCTATTCTGGCAACGAAACGAGGCCGTTGAACCTATCCCGACACGACCACCCACTCGGACCGGACCGCGACCGCCGTCTTATGCATCGGATGATGGCGTATCGTATGTGGTGGAAGCGCGACCCAGATCAATGGCACCTTCGGCGGACTTTACCTTCCCAACATCACACAACAGCCTGCTTCCACATCCGCACCCAATGGATGTAGGAAGAGCCGCATAATGGTGAAGATGGCGGGGATATTTTGATTATTGGAGTTAGGGTTCTGGGATTGAGCGGGAGGGTATAGAAGCTCATAAACCCGTGCGCTGGACGCTGTGGTTGGGCAAGTGTTTTATTACTGAGCAAGTGACTTGCAAGTTATTGTGCTATAAGACAAAGTAGTGTCTAAACAGTGGGTACGTTCGAGTCTCATGACTCATGGGGAGCCAAACGAATACATACATATAGGGATGTTATCTACAAAACGCAGGGTTTACAAATCCAACTCAAGTTTACGCAAACATGGTGGTTACTGGCGACGCCGGTTGATAGGATTAATCGCAAGCGGATGGGGGCCCCCGAGTCCCCCATTATTGCGCCTGTATCGCAACTCGTCAATTGCCAAGCTAGGAACATGGTTCCAGCGACTAGGTAACTTAGAATCCACAATTCGCGGGTCGGGTTACATCAGAGAGCTTGGGTATCTCAACGTCAGAACAGAGTGAATCATGTCTCTCGGGGGATCCGACATCAGTCGGCAATTCGGCTACGCCACTTTACCACCAGATGACTTGAGGGTGCTGTGGTAACCATGTTAAATTGTTGATGCTAGATATCTAAGAGGTCCATGTGGTGGATATGACGAAAACGCGGTACTCATAGCATTCTGTCGGTGAGGTTTTGTTACCTGTGGTCCAATCCGAGTAGGCCGGATTGAACAAGGGCACAAGAGCGATCCTATTTACTGGTCAAGGACGATGTGCCTTGTGAGGTCCTGCCTTTGGCAAGACATGGGGGGCGACGCGGCCAGTTGGCATGATCACGCGGTTTCTCCGAATGGCACGGGTGCAGGGCGATAGGCCCGATGCCCGGCCATTGTCACCTCAACAAGGTTAGGAGTCCACCACTGTTGGGAGATGTACAACCACGAGGTTTGGATTAAGCATGTTTTGGGTTAGCGGTTGACGCGAGGGAGGATTCTGGCAGGATTGGGAGTGCAATGATGATTTTGGCAGTGCATGTAAGTGAGGAAGTGATTTCTAGTCACGTGGCGTGCCCATTTCGGATCATGCACCTAATAGAGTTGGAGGAAGCGACGCAAAGGTTAGGGCGTTGCATCGTTCTTACCTGCATTGGACCCTGCCTGCCTCTCCTTGCTGAGAATTATCGAAAGGGGTTGGGCAGGGGAGAGTGGTTCGACCAGTTGGTTTAGTATCCGCTTCAGGCGCAAATGGTATTTGGTGAGCGAATCCTCGCTGGCAGCTTGATATGTATTGGGTCAGCAGATCTACCTTGGGCAAAATTGCCTCCCCTCTGGGACCTGGGGCGAGCTGTTTGTTCTCAGTATCGAGTCCTTTCCGCCGCCGCCGCACACCGGTACAGACGGGACGGTACGTGCAATCTTATTGCCACTCGAAGAGTAGACAGCGCCACGGTTCGTGCAGAACCATTTGTCCCGCAGAATCCATTTTGTCCATTAATTGCCTCTGCCCAGCCAGTCGAAGGCGCCAGAAAGAACCACTCCCCACCCGCTGCACGCACACGCACACGCCGCACTACTACACCCCCCGTTTTCCCTCGGCGCTGGCAAAGCGGCGCCGCCATTAGCAGCGCAGCCCTCCCCTCCCCACAATCCAATTGTATGTAGCATGTCACACTCCCTTTGCTCCTTTCGTCCTCCCCTCATTTCCCTCTCGCGCGAAAAAAAAAATAAAATTTTTTTATACTTCCCAGTTAAAACCCCATCTGGAAAGTTGGTATATTATTACTTGCCGAAAAGTTCGATATTTCATTGCCTTGGAATATTCGCTGTGTTGAACACATCCTCCTCCATCCCTCTTACAATCATCCTTCAGTCTTAACAGGTGCGTGGAAATCTTTTTTTTGTGTGCTCTATGTTTGTTGGCCCCCTCTCGCCCCTCGTCCGTCCCGCCTGCAAAATACCCGAATATCGATTCCGCCGCCCTTTCAGCACCCTCGCCTGGGTCGGGTCGCGCTATGCATCCGTCGCTCCTCGCTCGACTATGGTAGAGTCAGCTCCGCTCAACTGGCGCCTCCCTCTGATTTCGACGCACTCCTCCGAAGTTAACACGCCTCGGCTCCGCCTTCACCTCCGCGTGCGACCCGAGTTCTTGGTGAAACCTCCGAAATACGGAATCGAACCGCGTCGCATTGTGGTCTAACTGCCCAACGATGGCTAGTCTACGACCTGATATGTCGTCGCTGTTCAGATTTGAAGAATCAGTGCGGGGTTATAGCCGAGCGTCGCTGCCATTTTCGCTCAATCGATGCGAAATGCGCCAACTACCCACAGTTGGGTATTTGTATTTGTACGCCTTGGGGACTGTGAACAGTGGTGCAAACCACAATGATCACTCATATGCGATGCGATCCAGGTAGATTTCTTTTGTGCGCATCGTCGTGCGCAGATGTGTAGACCATTCTCATGCGTCGCACATCGTCTCCGACTACACCCCTAGCGCCACATAATAAAAACAGCTCCTGGAATTTTCAAAATCAACCTCTGACGCCATCGCTTCCGACACAATATCAACAACGATTCGACCGCGGCGTATTGGATCCCTCTTCCATGATATCGCTAGCTGGGCGAGATCGCAAATTGGACGGGCTGGGTTTGACAGAATGTCGCATACTTGGGCGGGCGGGGGCGGGATGCGATTTGACCCGCATCAACAATTATACTGACTATCGCCCTCTCTAGGCACTCATATCACCATGTCTTCCCTCTCTCGACGTGCTTGCTACAAGTGTGGCAACGTTGGCCACTACGCCGAAGTCTGCTCCTCCGCCGAGCGCCTTTGCTACAACTGTATGTGATCTATCAGTCCCATGTTTTAAGGGTAAACACTAACCACGACATTATAGGCAAGCAGCCCGGTACGACATTACCACCCGTAGATTCCCACGACTAGCAACTGATGATAGATTCCCAGGCCATGAGTCCAACGGCTGCCCTCTCCCCCGTACCACCGAGGCCAAGCAGTGCTACCACTGCCAGGGTCTCGGCCACGTCCAGGCCGACTGTCCTACCCTTCGCTTGAGCGGCACTGGCACCAGCGGCCGATGCTATAACTGTGGCCAGCCTGGCCACCTCGCTGTACACACTCAAACTCCGACCTGATAGAATGAACACCAGACTAATGTGTATATTAGCGCGCTTGCCCCAACCCCGTCGGCCCTGCCCTGGGTCGCGGTGCCCCCATGGGCCGTGGCGGTTTTGCTGGTGGCTACGGCCGCGGTGGCTTCGCCGGCGGCCCCCGTCCCGCTACCTGCTACAAGTGCGGTGGTCCCAACCACTTTGCCCGTGACTGCCAGGCCCAGGCCATGAAGTGCTACGCTTGCGGCAAGCTTGGCCACATCTCTCGCGACTGCACCGCTCCCAACGGCGGTCCTCTCAACACTGCTGGTAAGACATGCTACCAGTGTGGCGAGGCTGGTCACATTTCCCGAGACTGCCCCCAAAAGAACGCCGCCCCCGAAATCCCTGCCGAGGTTGACCTGAGCAACGTGCCCGCTCCCGCCGTTGCTCCCATCGCCCCCGTGGCTTAGAGCGCATCGAGGACTTGCTGCTGAGGCCAGTCAGGTCTTTGGACTGGCCTCACAGGGGCTGAAGAGATCAGAACCTATTATGTGGAGGATGGTCTGCTGAAGCTATAGGATGTGTTTCTTGCTGTTTCGACCTTTTTTTTTCATTTTGATGCCGACACGTGAACATATTTCAACTCGACCTTTACACTCATACTATTTCTTTGTTCAAGTTCATGTTTATTTTGTTCCGAATCATGCAATTGCCTGCAATATTTTAGCATCGGCTTTGCACGGCGTCTTCGGTCCGTCTCGATTCATCTTGCACTTCTATCTTTTACCTGGAAAAAAGCCAAGAGTCCCGTCGCCGGGGAGCGGATAAATGGCGACGGTGGCAGGCTGCTCCTCCGGAACGTACCCTTTGGGATTGGCCTTCCGGATAATGACGAAGACATGTGGAGCGGCGAAGCAGGAGAAGACATCTACCAACAATATTTCCCTTTTTTTTTCTTTTCTTTTTTAAAAAATCTTTTCACTTAGACTTGTTTGTGCAGATCCTTGGTTAATCAAGGGTTGTCAGCGGTTACTCCGCATTTGGGCACCTTTCCTCAAAGAGGACTTTAGGTCATTCGCCCAAAGACTACTACTACTTTTGAACGACAGACGCTGTCACGTGGCTCTTAACGACTTAAGAATTCTACGGCAATCTGCGATGGATATACCCCGCGAAGCTGATAGGTATTGTCGAGCTTTGGATAAATGCGCTGAGACGTTGGTTTCGACTTGAGATGATGCTTTGCCCGCATGGATGTGGGAAAACGGTTGAGCCTCGGACAGCCTGTGTGCCATTTGGTGGCAATTATCAGTGGACACGTGCGCGAGAGTGGTGGGCTGAAGGAGTGACTGACAGCGTGGGGATCGGGTTGTTGTTCTGGTTTCCGAGGGATGATAGAACCCCCGCATTCGTGACAGTAGTGGCAACTATGGACCGCACGAAGGACGTCTTAAGATTGGCAGAGGAGACAAGAGAAGAGAAAGAAAAAAAGAGGAGAGGAGAAGAAGCGAGGGCCTGGGGCGTAGGAGGGCCTTCATTTTTGGGAGGCTGTTGTCGTGGTTGCTGGATCGGAGGTGAGCTGAAGTGTGGACAGATGCGGACGGTGCAATGGGTAGAGCTGTAATGAATTGATTCAAAAGAAAGCCCTCTTGAGTTGTGTGGTGATGACGGCATGAGGGTGAGAATGGAGGAAATCGGCTTCGACAAGGAGGGGACTACACCGCGAGCCCATAATTACCTCCCTACTGGCTGGAGCTAATGTTTCTGGTCTTTCGGCAACCCAAAGTGATATACATAATGTATTAATTCTTAATATAATACTGGCACTCGATGGCCCTTTTTGGATTTATTATAGTATGCGGGCATAAGTCTGCGACCAGCTGACAGTGCGCCACCTTAAACTTCCTAAATAAAATATATCAAAAATTAAACATGTTAATTAAGACAAGCTATGTCTTTTTAAATTTTTGAATATACATAGTATATACTATAGATAGAGTATTATGTAAGTTTTTATTTATTTTTATACATAATGTATTGTTTGTTTATTAGGTGAAAGTATGTGGGGCCACTGTGATGATGTCGTCGCAGACTTATGGCCGCACACTGTAGTTTACGTATTTGGCCAGTCCTCGACTACAGGATTCCGGTGTTCGGATATTCGTCTTGAAATTGGCTGTCACGTGGGTTAAATAAGTACATGGAGCACGACATCAATTTCTCCTCAAATTCGACGGCCAAGGAAAGGGTTATTAATAAAACAAGTACAAATCACTGATAACTACCATGTCCCAATCTCATGTTGTATCATGCACCGTGCATTGTTGGAGTTGTTTAGCTTATTCATTTCCATCGTCACTCATAGGCTTTCCATCCAATGCCAATTGATGAAACCAGGTCCTTATAGTGCAGCCTGGGTCTTGGCTTGGTCTGCCTACCGATACCCGTGAATCATGATTGCTTTTCTGCATAATGCCAAGCTCCAAGATGGCTTTTGCGAGTTCAGCTCGTGAGTCTCGGCATGCAGCGTCAGCCTCCACCATTGGGAGTTCATACGCCCGATGATATGCGGCTGGAATATGCCAGGCTCGGACGCCCCAAAAGTTCCTAGTCACTTGCCCCTATTTGCATCGTCTCATACTAGGCAGGAGTGGTAGGACATTTTGAGAAGCATAAAGTGTCGCCCGAATGCTACCCCTCAGTTGCCATTGAAGGAGCGGCTGACACACTTCCCCGCTTGTGGAAGCTCACAAAACACGCAAACCAAAGTCCCAATGCAGAGCGCTGCCAGCCAGCGCGGCAGCTAATAAGGCTGATGGCCCCAGCCCTATGGACGGCAGGGAAACTTGGAGCTAAAGTAGTGGTGACGCTACAGGGCCCCCTAGACGGCTTACCCACTTTGATTAACAGCTCCTGCGTGGGGTGATTTTGGTTCTTATGGAAATTTCCCTGGATGTGGATGCTCAGGTCTCGACGGACAGCCAAGTGAGCTGGCACCACGCGAGGCTTACATGCATGAGGGTAGGTTGTAGTCGGTAGATAGGTCTTGGCCTCGGTATAAAACGTGCCGTCGAGCCCAGGTGAATTAGGGCGATAGTATCCCTATTCTCTTACCTCATTCATGTTTCCAACTCCGTCACTTCGTCTCTTGTCGAGTTCGTAACCAGTTTGGGTATGCTGCTAGCAATATATTGATCTCTCGGTTTGACCTCCATTAACAGTCTCTTTCAGATTATTGATAGGCCCACGGGAAAATCTATTGCGGCATTGCTCGAACACAGTACTGCAAAGCGGTACGGACATTAATCTCATCGCTTCGTACAACATGTCGGACACGGCCTCTACCAGCGCCTCTAGTGGCTCCGAGCCCGCACCCCTGCCCCCAAGCAATGAGCCCAAGAGGAACAAGCAGACTCCTCAGGAGATTATCGACGAATTCTGGGCCAAGTTTACTACCAAGAATCCTGGCAAGGGTCTGACTCCTTTAGTTTTGTTTATGTAATCCGTATTTGCTGATGACCAATCCAGCCACCACTGTGATGCCGGCGAACACGTATGCCGCGACTGTAGCTCGAAAGAATAAGAACATTACCGTCAAAAATAGCCAGGCTTCTTATGAAGAAGCTGTTGAGGCTTGTAAAGCTAAGGTTCGGGTTATTGTCAAGGTTAGTTATCTAGAAGACATGTCACTGATTGGAGGGCATCCCAACTAACAATAGAGCAGGAGTGCCGCAGGATCAACAAACGCTATCGAGATCCACACTTCGATATTGAATCAGATCTGAAGCGGAACATTCGTGACTGTCTCCAGGGTCTTTCCAACTCAGAAGATGATGATGAAATTCCCGGCGCAGACCTGCAGCCTGAAAGCGCGAAAAGAGTCACTGAGATTTTCGACAATCCCCAGCTCTATGTTGACGGGCCTTCTGCCAATGATGTTCGTCAGGGCCGCATTGGAGACTGCTGGTTCGTTGCCGCACTATGCACTTTGAGCAACAAGCCAGGTCTGATCGAAAAAAACATCGTCGCATATGATCAAGACGTGGGTGTTTATGGGTTTGTGTTTTACAAAGACTCGGAATGGATTTCGGAGATTGTTGATGATTTCGTAAGCCTTTCTTTACCCTCTCCCTTATCACCTACTAACTTGGGACAAGCTGTACCTTATCAAGCCCGACTATGACGAATGCTTCTTTGACAGAATCCTATTTGATGTTGTCGAACGAACCAACTCAGATGAAGCATATCGTAAACTCTACCAGAGAAATAGCAGTGCTCTGTATTTTGCTCAGTGTGCGAGCCCGAATGAGACATGGCTTCCACTACTTGAAAAAGCCTATGCTAAGGCACATGGAGACTATGGCAGCATCAGTGGTGGCCTTCAGGGAGAAGGAATTGAAGATCTGACTGGCGGAGTGACGTCTGAGCTCTGGACAACAGACATTCTTGACAAGGAGCAGTTCTGGAAAGAACTTCTACAAGTCAACGACGAATTTCTTTTTGGATGCAGCACTGGCGTCTGGGGAAGAGGCTGGGGTGAGAGAAAGGGCATTGTAGAGTCACACGCCTATTCCATCCAGAGAGCCGTTGAAATCGACGGTCAGCGTCTGCTTCGTCTCAAGAATCCCTGGGGAAAGGGAGAGTGGACAGGTGCTTGGAGTAAGTAATGCCAGAAGTACTTATGAATTCTAACATACTGACGGATTGCCTCAGGCGACGGAAGCAAGGAATGGACTCCTTACTGGATGGAGCGCCTCGGACACCGCTTTGGCGATGATGGAGACTTCTGGATCTCATACAAGGATCTTCTCCGCAAGTACCAGGCCTTTGAGCGAACACGATTATTCTCCCCAGAGTGGAATGTTGTTCAAACCTGGACTACGCTGGATGTGCCTTGGACACTTGATTACCACGACACCTACTTTAGGTTTTCTCTCTCAAAGCCAGGCCCCGTGGTAATTGTTCTGTCTCAGCTCGACGAGCGCTATTTCCGTGGCCTGGAAGGCCAGTACATCTTCAATCTCGCCTTCAGAGTCCACAAGGCAGGTCATGCAGACTATATTTTCCGCAGTCAGACTCCCCTGCGTATGTCACGATCCGCCAATGTTGAGCTTGAACTAGAGGCAGGTGACTACGAGGTTCGTGTCAAGGTTGACTCCACTCGCTTCGAGAACCTTTTGCCCATCGACAAGGTTATTCGAGAGAGTGCCAGAACTCGCCGTGACAAGCTTATTAGAATCGGATTGGCGTATGATCTTGCTCACAGCAAAGGCAGAGTCATTGAAACCGATGAAGAAAAAGCCGCCAGGGAGACTCACGAGAAGAAGCCCAATGAGAAAATTCGAAGCGAGATTAAGAAGAAAATTCTGAAGGAAAGGGAAGAGGCTCATTACCTCGAAACAAAGCGATATAAGAGGGCTTTGAAGAGAGCTCAGAGGAGAAAGGAGAAGCACAAGGCCAAACTTGCTGAGAAGAAGGCCAGAAAGGAGCAGGTGAATGCCGAAAAGGCTGTTGCCAAGGAGGCTAAAGAGAAGGAGGAAAAATCGAAGAAGCCGAAAGAAGAAGGGGAAACCAAAGAGAACCCGGCTGCTAAAGAGGGCCCTCTCACTCCCAAGTCCAATGCCGACGAGGAGGCGACTGAGAAGGCTGAAGGTGAAGAGAAGGCGACGGATGCTCCCGCTGACAAGCAGTCTGAAGAGAAACAGGAAGAAGATGAGAAGCAGCAACAAGAAGAATCCGATGAGGATGAAGAAGAGGATGAGGATGATATGAGCAGCGTTGGCGCACTTTCTGATCTCTCAGAGAGAGAGTTAGAAATTGCTGTGGACAATCTGGAGCCACCTGCTGCTCCTGAGGCCACCGTTGATGACGATGATGATGGTGAGCCAGACGAGTTCGAGAAGGACCCCTGGAACGCTGTCGTGGTTGTAGGCCTACGAATTTACCACAAGTGTGCCGAGGATGACAAAGATGATGAGGCCATCAAACTCAAGGTCGTGAGGCCCATTCATTTCGATGAAGATGATGAGGAAGACAAGACCAAGGGGCTGGATGTTGATGACAGCTCCAAGGATGCCACCCTTGAGGGTGGAATTGCGGATAGGAATAAGCAGATTGCGGGAGATGGCAGCAAGCCGAAGGCAGTTTAATTCTGTGGTGCTTAGGATTTTCAGATCTTCCATAGTAGTATCAACGCTGAATTTTCCGGATAAATTGTAATCGGTCATTATTCTTTCCATAAAACATGTGTGCTGATACCAGCTCCAATATTTTCCAAGCCACAATTTTCTTTCCTCCCTGTCATTACACCAACTTACACTCAAAGCCGGGGCTATTTAAGATAGGGTCCTCGGCATTCGCCAGTGCAATGGCTTGGTTCTTTTGTTGTTCCGCCCAATCCCTGGTATTCCTATACGCACTAATTCCTTAGACGCACTTGTTGCGGTTTCTTGGCAGCATGTAGCTCACCACCTCCTCAATAATATATCCAGGTTCTTCCATCCCATTAGTTAGCAGTACAAGGCCGTAGGAAAATATGGTCAGCAGTCCGTTGTAATGGGTTTATCCTGCAAGATTGGCCTTGCTGTCAAAGATAAGCTCGGGCTCTTTATAATATCGAAGACGATGCTGTCCACACTCTCCCAAAGCCAAATCATTACGCGAAGCTGAATATAAGTTGGAGGACGCAACACGGAGTGGAGGACTGCAGCTTCCAGCTTTGTCTCTTTAAAATGAGGCATCGAAGGTTTACGCTAAAGTGATCTGTTGAGTAACTGGTCAAAACAATGTTCTTTGTTTAGTGATTGGATAACTCAAATGTAGCATGTACCAGATATATACCGGAATATATGGGTACTCTTACCAAAATCCGTGCCTTCTAATATAGTGTTTTTAAGCAGAGAAAGGCCAGGCCCACTGCCTAAGCAACCCGTAGGGCCGCCGGAGGCAAAAGCTGGCTATAGGCCTGCCCCCCCCCCCCACAGAGGGGGAAAAATGCAATTTTACTATAAGAAATCTAAATAATATTTAAGCTGGGCTATTAGAAATTAAGCTATTGGAAGCTAGGTTATTAGAAGCAGCTAAAAGCAGTAAATAGTAGGGCTATTGGAAGCAGTAGAAACTGCAGCTTTGCCTATGCCTAGGACGATGCTTAGCGCTCGGCATCAGGGTCTTGTATTCCATTTTATTTAGGGAAACAATGGGTTGTTTGTTTTATCCCTTCCTTTCAAAATATATATATATATTTCGGGCCAGCGGAAAGATCTGCACGAGGAGAAAGAATGATGAACTCTGTAAGATCTTCTCGTACCTTGACATTGATCTGGCCGGGGCGAGAGCCGGAGTAATGACCCAACTCTGCAGCCTAAATCGTACCATTAGTCAATGGGGCCAGTTCATTTAATACTATCTCTTGAGAGAAGGTCTCTGGGTCCTCGACGATCTATTCAGTCTTTGCCCAACTATGGTCTCGCCAATGGTAATTAATAAAATACATAAGTAAAGCAAATAAAACAATAATCAAGTCCATATTTACTATATATTTTTTAATTGGAGAATTTGACGGCATTATTTATTGTATTATTTTGTGGTGTTAGACGTTTGGCACGCCATTCTATGTTGCAATACTGCATCATTACCCAATGTCCAAGCTCCCCTGACTCTCTGCACTTACAGCAGTAAAGATGCAACCGTCATATAGCCAGTTGCTCACCGTGCGTAAGGATGCTTCGTATATACAGTGGGCTAATGAAGAGAAAATAAATGAAACATTGAAGACGAGGGGAAAGTGGGAATACATGGGTGGCCACATCAAGAGCATGAATCCTGAAGTTTGGAATAAAATTTGAACTGGGGGACAAACCAACCAGGTTCAACACAAACATGCCATCATTTGTTACTGAGATGGTTTCTTGAGTTTGCTGACCCTATTGCACACCTTACGTAGCCAACCATCTCCCAGTCTCACTCACTGTTGTGCCAGTGATGTTGTGAACTTGAGTGTCTGTTTCGGTCTTCTCTGTCGACCTAATATAGCAATATTTGGCCCCTTTATACAAACATCAAATCGCCTGGAGGGGGGGCCTGTGGAGGCGGGACATGATGGAACGGATGTGGCGTGAGGTTGTACGAATTTGTTTCATAAATCACTTTGATTTCGGCTTTTTATTGTTTGCAGAATTGACTGGAATCAACCGTTTTGGAAGGCTGCTTTTCCCACTTCACCACCCCATGAGCGCCAGATCCGCTAGTAAACATTATGGACATTATAAACTCCTCGCTATGTAACGTAATATGTTGGCCAAAAGTGACCACGATTCATTATCCATAAGAAATGACTCCTATTTTACAACCATCCTTGGCTCGTGCTGAGTCGCTTGTAGCTACTGTTTCTTGTGTCTGTTGGCTGGGAACCGGTGCAAACCGTCTCAGTAGCAAAATTACTCATGTGAGAACCACCATTGGCTTCCTCAAAGAAATAGTGGTTGGCAGTGTGCGCATAAGCTACTCGCCAAGGCACCTCGAGATGCTTCTTCTGAGGACCGCCGCCGCAGCTGCCGTTCAGCTGCGTACTAGGCGGGCTGTTAACGGCAAGAGAAAACAGATTCTGGGGCTCAGTAAAGTCGGTGACGAGCCCGTTGCGCATGATGAAATAAAAGAGACAGAACAGGTTGATGCCAAAAACTAGCGCCAACACTACGTAAAAGATATTTTGCCAATTGTTAATGTGGCCCGACGTGTATTCTTGTGTAACCAGTGAGGCGTTGAAGGGCTGTACGTGGCCTGGCCCGCCGGTAACGATATTGTTCGGATCATCCCAGTCCCAATAGTGACGGAAGGGCGTATCGATGGCGCTGATAACAACGAGGGAGCTAACGTAGACCGCAAGCGCCTCAGCCAAGGAAGGCATATTTGTTGGTAACTTGGGGGTCTGGAGGGCTAGCTGAGTAAGGACTCGGGCATTGGAAGCGTTGACATTGGTGGCGCCACCGTTGAGATCCATGGATAATCGCCATTGATCAGCAAGCCACTGTTAAGAGTTAGTAAGTCTCCAATGAAGTGGACCAAGGCTGGCGCGTACCTTGAAGTCTACCGACGGCGCAGACCACGCAATGTCCTTCGGAAAGGAACGCAGGTAGTTATCTGGGTCATTTGGATCTTCGCAATGGGCCTTCATGCTGGCTCCCGCTGTGCCTGAAATATTGAACTGTGTAGAGCAATTCGGAGACGTCCACGATCGAAGCTCGCAGAGAGTGTAATCCGTAAAGTTTACGGCTTTTCCTAGCATATACATGGCGTCTGACGCATATACAGATGCATTTGTGAGGATATTATAGTCAGCAGGATACTAAACATGTTAATTAATCGGCTCCCGCGTGCTGGATTAACTGTGAGCTTACTAGTTGGAACACAGGCGGTCTTCTGTCATAAGACTTTCCCCATCGAAAGATGTCGTCGACCTTTGTTCGGTTTAGATAGTTTGCCGATCCCATGCTGTTCGTGGGTGGTGGGACATCGCCCTGCCAGCCACTCCACCCCACAGTCTGGTTGCCGACACCGGTGTCATTGACAAGAGCGTTAGGCCATGTCGTGTAGACAAGGGGCGCAAGCTCATCCTCGTTCACGTTGACGCACATAACATTGATGGAAGGAGCAATTACACCGGCTCGAACAGAATACTCTCCCACTCCTGAAAGGTCATCAGGTTGAAGGATGTCGTTGATGGGGTTGGTCGCCGCAGCGTAGACTCCGGGATGGGGCATGGCCATGGTGACGTTGTTGATGATTCTCTTGGACTTTTCGTACTGCTCCGTCACGTTGCTGTGGGAAGTTTCGATCCACGATGCGTAAAGGGTTGTGTTGTCATACAGCATCATGGTACCGTATGGTCGCTGGGAAATGTCGTTTAGAAGGCTAGTTCCGTTCTTCTTCAAATCGGTATATGTCTGCATAAAACCGTAGAGCGTCTTGTAAGACGACCCGGAAAACTGAATATTCATGCACGATTCTTGAGCGGCAAAGTCCCGTTCAATGTCAAACAGATATGGACAGTCCTCCCGGATATAGGCAGCATTGGCATAGCTGGTCTTGACATAGCCACTGAGCTCTCTGTGTTCCCACTTGCCATTCTTGAGCTTTGGGGAAACCATGGCATCCGAGGCTGTGGTGTAAAAGGACGCAGCCAAAGTTGCAGTCAAGGAAAGCATTCCAAGCAGAGTGAGAGCGGACGAAGGCAGTGTCTCGAAGTGAGTGATGAGGGAGCCGGGCTGGATTACCCAGTTGCGCATGGTCATTTCGGCCAGGGACATGCCGTGGGCCTTGCGAATGAACGATCTCCGTGTCAGAACTTGGCCTAAGAATGAGACAAACACTGTAACAAAGGACATTTCAATGGTTTTCGCTATGAGGGCTGTCAGGGTGGTGGCGGTCGAGGGTAATAGACCTTGCTTTGATGATATCTGCTTGCCCCATCTGGGTTGGAGGATACTTGTGACTAACCAGATACCACTCAGGATGGTTGAGTACAAAGAGAGGACGTAAATGGTGATAGATAGCCAATTTGTTCTCTTCTGGTGAATGTCTTGGTTGGACCAACAGTTGCTTGGAGGCTCGCGAAACTTGCTGTAAAATACATCGTCGTCAAAATCATCGTCCGGCGGAACGTGTAACTTTGGCACGTTGTTGCCGGCATCAGAAGAGCCCATGGCCGGAGAGCTTTTCCCAGAGAGCGGAATACCTCTGGCGGTGGCCTCCCCATGAATGTTGTCATGGTGACTAGAGTTTGGCATCGAAGGGGTCCAATTGGCGTTGTCATGGACACTTGGGGGAGACGTGCTACCAGTTCGAGTCATGTCGGGACTTAGATAACTCGTGGCAGGGACAGCAGGAGGAACACTCTCCATGGGTGAATCAAATGCGGTGTTGTCGATGAGGGCCTGGTAACTGCGGGGAGTGTCTGGAGGACTACGACTGATGGGAAAATGCGCCGAGTTGCGAAACTCCGAAATACCGAGGCCACGTTCTGTCGAGGCCGAACTCACAAGGGAACTGGAGGTGACACCGCCGCTGCTTGCGTTCGAGTCTCCAAAATGGGCCAGCTCGTGCTCTCCTTCTATGCGATGATAAGCACTGCTCTGGCTGGCGCTGCGAAAGAGGCCCCTAGACAACGACTGCGCGGAGGAAGGTGAGGGAGAAGCGCCTCTGCTCAAGCGGGTGGCGACAGAATTTGAATACGACAGGCCCGAGGATCCGTATTGTGTCCTGAGGGAGTCGAGGTGGTTTGGATCCTCCGAAGATGCCGCCATCTTGTCGATTTTTCTTTGTTGAAGAAGTCTGTGTGTCATAGAGGGTGGGCTTCAGGAGACTAGTCGGATGCAAGGAGGGGCAATGGCCCCATGACAGACTGCTGCCGCCTTCTAATTGTAAATACTTTCAAGGTAGAAGCAAACTAAGCTCGAGTCCTGCGCTGATTCAGGTCAATTTGGACGGGGCGCCGAGTACAATGAGCCGGATCGTGACGCGAGGGATGGTCAGTGATTAGTGCCGAGGGCGTGGCAGATCAACGAGCAAATCTGGTAGGACCGCTGGACAAGGGCGGAATAGCAAAAGAGAGAGAAGAGATCGGCCGACGACCAATGTTTTTGGTGATGATGCTGACGGCGGGGAGTGGGCCAGGCCGTTGTAGTAAGGATCGCGGTGCGTGGGTATGTAGGGATTCCAGAAGAGGTCAGGACCGAGATTTCAATGGCCCCCAAATGTCCAGTTGGTTTCCCTCTGATCTTGACAGTGATTTGTCGGACAGGCGAGGAGTCCTTCCGGTCACACGAGCCAGGAGGAAAAATAAGAGAAGAACTTGCAATCGAGTTGCCAAGAGATGTACAAGTTGTTTATGAGTGGCGGCGAGGCAACACAGCATGATCGGACTGGGAGGGTCGACCCAGGACAGGGATTGCTGGTCCGGGGCGATTGAGCGACCAACAGGAGGATGCGAAGGGAAACAGGGCCCTCAAAAAGGCTGGAGACCGAATGCTGGATTCCCAAAGAGGCTGAGAGCGTGGCCTAAACTGCCTGCCTAGTGCCGGGTTTTAAAAATAGTCGACATGGCAGATGAACCACGTCGGCGGCTCTGGTCTTGTTGTCGCGGTGCAGGGAGTCCACTTTGAGATCATCCAAATCCTCGCCCAGCCGATCTACATGAAACGTGTGTCTGGCCCTTTGGTGGGGCAATTTGAGTTTGACCGTCCATGTCTATCAGCATTCAACAAGCCATTAGAATTTGCATATCTGCATCATCTGTATCATCATCGTCATTGATACTTGGTGTATGACAGACAACTAATCCTTCACCTTCAAAACGGGGAATACGAGGAAGAAAACACCAGCCTTGCAGCTAGACTAGGTCCTGTAAGGCTGTGCGTCTCACCGTCTCTCGCCTTGTCCATCTTCTTTATTATTGTCAGATTTTACCTCCAAGGGTGGACCCCCCGGCTGACACGCCCCATCAATCCCCACAGTGCCTCATCATGACCCCATTCTATTGCCTTCACTTTGAGTCCCTGGTGCAACGTCTTTTCCATTTCCTCGCTCTCGTTTATAACGATGCGCGTTCCGGTACCCGTATCATGTCACACCGAGTCTCGCAAACACCCGAAACCTACCTAAAATAAAAATAAAACCGCCTCTCAATAATCTCATGGCCCCCTTTCCGCCAACATGCCGTCCGGATTCAACCCCAAGTCATTTCATCAGCATCCCACTAATTACTCATTTTCTTACTATTTATGGATAACTGAGTTGCTAAGCTTGCTCACCATGCCTGAATAACCCACAAACCGCATCTGTTTGGGGCTTAGCCACCAACAGACCATGGCAGATCCATATCCGCTTGAGGCCCTAGCTAGGAGGCGCAGGCACACACGCACGCGACACGCTGACGAACTATCAGGCCTCGATCGCAGCACTAGCCAAGGCAAATTAGGGCCTGAAGCCAGCCAGCGCTTGGCCTGAACCGCGCTGTTGGCGTCGCGACTGGTTCCATGCCACAAAGGGCGGCAAGACGTTGACTGATGAGAGGCATCCTTCCCTTTTGAAGGGAACGCTTGGTCTTCAAACTATCCATTCCCCATTATCCATTCCCCATTATCCATTCTTGTCCCCATCTCTTTGGGCTTGGGCCCCTCCCTCGCCTCAGCCATTGCCCTTGATCAGATTTGTTGTGTTAGGCAACATGGCAACCGACATGTCAACAACTTGCACGTGTCACAGTCTCAACAAAGCAAACTGGGCCAAAACAGCAACCTCCACATGGTTTGCAACAGTACCAGCAGCTGGCTTGGTCCGTAGTCTACATCGTAACTGAAATCATAATTCGCTTTTAGATATACATTAACTATGCCCACTCCAGTCCATGTCATTCATAACGAACCTCTACCATGCCAGTTCATAAGGGCATTGTTACTGCGCCTGTTTGATTACCCCATCACACGTCTTTCCATCGTGATCCGTGACTCTGGATGAGCCTGATTAAACATCACGCTCTTCTCTGGCTCAGCCCATGACTGCGGCGGAACGTCGCTGGCTGTTTCCTCCCGTCCTCTTTTGGCTTCCCGGTCGTGCAAGCGTGTACTTGGCAAAGGCTCTTGCCAGTGCCTTTTTGCAACTGACCTTTTGACTGCCCACAAAACTGTCGACCGTCACAGCGATGGCTCGATCAATGTCCTGGGTTGAGCAGTACTCGGAGAGGCGCATTCGGCAAAAGGCCTCGCTGATTCGGATTATGGCCTCGAGGTGACGGACCTATACCTTAGTTAGCATGCTAGTAAGCTTAAGCTAATTCGTGTCAGACGTACCGTAATGGGGTAAGCTCCTGTGGCCAGAGACTCACGTCTCATGTCGGCAAACAGACGTGCAATCTTGTCATCGTCCACGTGGTACAGCTTCGGGCTGCAGCGCTCGCGAGCGTAGAGAATGTACTTGCGCAGCAACTCTTGTGGGATTCCACCCTCCTTGGATGTTTTCGTGCCCTGCGTCTCTGCCTGAGCCGAGTCGTGCTCCACTTCCATTGAGTCTTGAGCAGGCTGGCTGGAAGGATGGCTGCGACCATGGGAACCAACGATGAACCGCGCCAAGCGCTCGTCTTCTTCCGGTTCAACCGTATCACGCACCACGCACAGAATATCAAAACGTGACAAGATGGGTTCGGTGAGTTGTACGTTGGACGAGAAAGGGATTGTAGAATTATACCGACCACCAATCGGGTTGGCGGCGGCAATGACACCACATCGAGCTTGGAGCGTCGTGACAATACCAGCTTTGGAGATGGAAATGGTCTGTTGTTCCATGGCTTCGTGAATCGAAGTTCGATCTTGGTCATTCATCTTGTCAAACTCGTCAATCAGGCAGGTTCCCCGGTCAGCAAGCACTAGGGCACCACCCTCGAGCGTCCACTCGCTGGTCAAGGGGTCTCGACGGACACTAGCCGTCAAACCAACAGCACTGGCACCCTGACCAGTGGCAAATACGGCACGATGTGCAGTCTTTTCCACATACTTGAGGACTTGGGACTTGGCTGTACCTGGGTCACCCAGTAGCAGGACATTAATGTCTCCTCTCGTGTGGTGCATGCCCTTGCCGATTTTGGAAACACCGCCAAATAGAGACAGTGCTACAGCGGTCTTGATATCCGTGTGTCCGTAAATGCTGGGGGCAATCGAGTTGATAATCTTGTCCACAATGCCGGGATCTCGAGAAAGTTTGCGAATTTCGTGTTCGTCCTCCTCGGTCATACGGAAACCAGCCAGCTGGTCATGGGACTTGACAACATTGTTAGCCTCGAGAATAGTGGCAAAGACTGGGAATCCATTGCGGTTGTTGAGCTGAGCGTCATAGTTGTTGCGGTAAATGCCAGTCACTTCAACTTCCTCACCAGGCTTGGCCTTGTCAATGAGATCCCAGAGCAGGATGACCTCTCGGTGGCGTGGCAGGCGACCAGCGGGAACAGTGCCAGGAGATTCCTGAAGGGTAAGCTTCTGGTAGTTTCGGTACACCGTCTTTTCCGAGTTCAGTGTAAAGGGTCCTCGGGATTGGCAGCTCTGGCAGTAAGAAATCTTGACTTCGACATTGGACTCTTGCTGGAAGGGACCCAGCGTCACACCGCATTTTGTGCAGTCAAATTTGACATACTTGAGCTGAGGGAACACACCAGATCGTCGAGTCACGACACCACTGACACGGACAAGACAGTTGAGATGCGATTGGCGAAGCTGTCGCAGAGTGTAGTGAACAGGAAGGTCAAAGATTCGAACGTGGATCTCAGAGTGAATCCGCTCGTAGTCGGGGTAGTGCAGGAGAACGACGTCCATGGAAACGTCATCAAACAGCTTGAGCATTTCCACGGGAGCATTGGCCAAGAAATAAGCAAGAATAGCCTTGCTTTCTGACAGGTGCTCGTATGACACCTCAAGGGACTCTGCGTTGATTTCACCCAATGTTCGAATGCGGTTTCCGTAGACAGAGGATCCAGAGGCATCAGTGTACGAGGTCAGGAATGCCTTGAATTCTCGCTTGATTGTCCTCTGAACGGAAGGCTGCGACACCCACTCGGTCAAGCTGGCAGCCTTGACATCGCCCAGCGCTTCGAGAGAAAGCTCTTCGCTCATAATGTCGGTGTCCATGAAGTCGTCTGGATCTTCATCGTAGTGGTGACGACGGCGTCGCGGCTGGGCAGTAAGGTCAATGTCGCCCTCGTCATCTTCACCTGGAAGGAAAGCAGCGGGGATACGTTGACGGCGCTCAACCTCTCGATCTCTACGGTTGAGCTGGGCCTCGAGCTGTCGTCGGGCGCCCAGGTCCATGTCGGCGTAGTCGGCCTCATCATCAAGGTCAATATTTTCGTAATTGTCGCCCTCGCGGTCTCGGTAATCAGCTTCGAAACCCTCGCGGAACAGATCAACATCATCTTCGGCCATCTCATCGAGTTCGTCAATATCATCTTGGATCTGGGCCTCCTCGTCAATGTCGTCATCGTCGTCGCCGCCATGGGCAATGTTGAACTCGGCAGGGGGCGATGACGGCATCGGGCTTGAGCCCAACCCGACTGATAAATTGCCATCATCACCACCGCGCGACCGCTTCCGGCTCGATCGAGGGGCCGACCGCCTGTTGGCGGATGTGTCTCTTAACGGGGAGGAACTAATAGCGATTAGAGGGCAAGAATGGAAGGCGGAAAAATAGGGGTACCCTTTTTGTGGGAGCTCTCTTACCTCATGATTAACCTTCCCTGATGACTTGAATGAACGCCCAAGATGTGGTGGTGGTGTTGTCAAGTTGAGGGGGAGCAGGTAAAAAGCTGCGTTGCTGGGGGGATAGGAGACGTGGAGGGGTTCAAAGTTGTCCTAAAAGAATGAACACACAAAGGCGGGAAACGCCAGCGGAGAGTGGAGCTGGAGCAAAGGGCAATTTCGCGAGTGGTGACGCGACCTCACGCGTAAATTGACAGCGCTAATCCTATTTTGTCGAACGCGTAAAGTGAATACCGCTACATGTCGTGGACAGCTCATTGGTCATCTTGTAAGCTTTTGGTATCCAGTGTAGAAGTGACAGGTTGAAAACAACAGCTTTCTATTAGGCGTTTACTCTAATGACTCGCCCTGAGCCATACAGCTCTTTATACAGAGCCCGAAGCTCCTCAGGCTTCACCTTGTACACCTCCCAATTGGGGCCATGAAAGGCCTTTGTCTCTGCTTTCTTCCCCTTTCCCTTTCCCTTCTTCCCGCCCCCCCGTTCCTCCAACTGGCCGGTGACGTTGATGTCATCCACTATTACCAGCCCCATCCGGGATCGAGTCAACAGGACGTTGAGTTGCTGCCAATCCGAAGTGAAGCCAAGCCCGACATTGGTGGCGGCCCCCATAACGACAACTGTAATGTCGTTTTCTTGACCCTGGAAAGAGCCAACCGTCATCGCCTGCGGCATCGCGGCGAGCTCGTTGGCGTATGGAGGATCCTTCCGCAATTTGCCAACAAGCTCGACGTTTGGCTTGTAGGGGGCGAGGACGGTGATTCTCGCCGGGTCGACCCGCTTCGCCCGGACAAAGCCAATGACGAACTGCAGTGCCGCAACGACTTGCTGGCGGCACCGCTTCGACTTGGTCTGCGGGTAGACGAAGGCCTTCGACCCCTCGCAGTGGAGGAAGACAGGCTTGAGGGTGCCCTCTGGGGGCCGGCTTCACTCCCGGGTGTGCCTCCTGGACATAGGCCTCCAGATCTCGGCCCAGCTGGAACTGCGGGGGGCAACAGCACAGCTCGAGTGGTACTCAAAGGGCACCTGAGGATACATAATCCTCGCCACCGAGTCGAAGATGCCGTTGCCCATCCGCAATTAGGGTTTGAGTCGGTACACGGGTATACCGACGCCCTGGAGGAACTGGAGGACCGAGACCTTGCTATTGTAGGCAAAGCGGTTGAGGTAACCGCCGCCATCCTTCTCCATGGTCGTCATGACCGCGGGGGGGACTGCTTGGGGTCACCGAAAATGAAGCATGGGAGGAGCGTGTTGCCCCAGACGCAGTACAAGTCTGTGCGGTTCATGGCTGCTCCCCCATCGATGGCCACCCCCCGAGCTTTGTTGTCCTTCCAAGACTTGAGCTCCTTGATATTCTCTGTGGCGGCGGGGGTGGTGCACATGATGTCGGTGGCGTCGAGGATGGCGGCCATCAGCACCTTTATCTCGTCCTAGAAGGGATATTCGCCCTTCTTCTTCTCTTCCCACACAGCTCCCGTGGCGAGGTCACGAAGCTCTTTGAGATCTTCGCGGCCATCGATCTCAGCCTGCGTCTTATGCAGGGCCTCGCTGTTGTCCGGGTGGAGGCTTGGAACGGCCGAGGAGCGCAGCAGCATCAAGAGCCAAAATGCCAAGGAGAGGTGCAGTGTCCATCGGGACTCTGGTCGCCAGGCACTCTTGGTCATGGCCTCATCGCCACAAGTTGGCTCGGCAAGCTGCTTTTTGAAAGCTGCTTGCTCGTCAACAAGCTTGTGCGCGCGCACCACGAGCCTATGGCGACAGCGGCATGCTGCACCTTCCAACTTATCCTTGTTGAGGACCTGGGTGATGGCATGAGTCCCTATGGCGTCCACCCGCTTGCCAAAGTCCTTGGCCACATATGATGGCCCTCTCTTCGTATCCGAAGCGTGGGGGCGGCGCACCTGGGCGACCAACTCGTGATCCTGGACGTCATGCGGCTCGAGGTCTGGGATGCCCTGAGAGTGGGCCATGATTCTGGTGTCCCTGTAAAAAGGCGGTTAGAAATATGAATATAATTAAGTCGAGAAGCACCACGAATATGAGAAGCAATGATATGGGGAAAAACATACCAATCGGCTGCTGGCTCTTCATCTTTGGGGAGTTAGAGAGATACACCCGCAAGAGGTCGTCCTTTGTGAAGCGACGCCAGGCACTTTCATGGGCTTGTATGAAAGCCGGGCCCAAAGGTACCACCAAGTAAACGGTGTGGGAGTCGGCGGCGGCACGGGTGGGAGGGGTGACGAAGTAGGCCATGTGCCTGATGTCGGTGATCTCGCGTGGGTTAGCCCGAGGAAAGAAGACATCAAGTATTCAGAAATACTTACGGTAGCTTCCTCGTCGTCGAGCCACATGACATCCTGGAGGAGGGACTGCTGTAACACACTCATGGGTGCATCATCATCCTCGAAACTTGGACAAAGTTAGTCATTCAATCCAAGATGAAAATACGGGAATTGGGAGAGATCAAGATCAATTTACACGCCGGCTGGTGGGTACTGGTTGCCAGCTCGGTTGAGCCTGATGACTTCCTTGAACTTGTCCACATTCCAAGTCATTCCCACGTCGAACGGGTACTTGAATAGTGGGGCCAGGCGATTCAAGGCGTTCCTCTTGGCGACGACGAAGTAGAAGTTCTGTTGGTTCAACACGTCCAACAGAGTGCAACCACTCTCATCGAGTGCCTCGTTCTCGTCCACCCAGCGTCCGACTTGGTTTTCCGAGCGATTTGCAAACGGTAGGCCAAATCCAGCTACCCCAACCGTGGCCTTGTCTGCGAGATAGACGCTGACAAGAGTGAGGCCATTGGCCTATCTCTTGGCATTGGGGAATCGAGGAAGCAAATCCTCGGGAACTGCCTCGAAGAAGACCTTGACCTCGTCGCGGGGGAACTTGACTCATTATTGTAGGTCTCTGCCACGGGTGTGAGGACGTCGATGCCGTTATAGAGTCCTAGCATAGTTAGAATCTCTCGAACTACGGGGGGTGAAAAAAGAGGCTCACGGGTGTGATTAACGCCGAATACGGCAGCTTCGTTGGCTGTCTGTCCTGGGCCAAGGGTGAACTCCAGCGTGAAGCCAAACCACCCTGAGTGGCCTGGTGGGCACAGGGTGCAGAGTTTCGATGTCGCCTTCGTGTTGAGGCCGAGGCTCTTGCCGGAGGCAACGACTGGGCCATAATCTCCGTAGCTGAACACAGAGTTAGTGTTACGAACATTACTAGGGGAATAGTAACTCACAAGGCCGCGCAGTCTTTACTGTGGCTTTTAAACTTGGCCACTTGGGGCGTCTTGTCAGTCTTTTGCTGAGACATGATGACTAGTGTGTGTGGGGGGGGGGGGGGGGGCGAAAAGTTTGTCAGACGAAGTTCCCAGATCAGAGGTTAACCCGAATGACAGGTATCGTTCTCCTACAGAATACGTGACCGGGAACCCACAACCTTTCTAACTCCCCGACTCCAACCGGGCGGGGGGGCTTCCCCCTCCCGCCCGCACTCCCTCCCCGCCCCCCCAACGCTCCGGCACCCCCAAAGCAACGGCACCTGGCGCACCACTCACACAAGTTACGTCC